>JAVJIF010021336.1:0-98170 GCA_038442645.1 Agave tequilana
TAAGTCTAATCGGTTCGGCTCGATTTTGCAAAAATTAGCAAAAACCGAACCGAACCGATCGATGCTCACCCAACCCACACCCTTGACTTGGGGAACGGATATGCCACCTCCCAAAATTGATAAAGTCCGTCAGGAACTAAGGCACCCCAAAATTAATAAAAGTCCCTTAAAAAATGTCTAAAATGGTCAAAGGTCATTTTTTCTTCTCCACCTCCAGGCCTCCTCTCCCCCCTTGTCGTCAAAACCCCCTCCCCCTTGCCGTCGAACCACGTCCCCCCTCAACCCCCCCCCCTTCGGCGAAACCCCTCTCCCCCTTCCTCCAGCGAACCCTACCCCTCCCCCTCCCCGATCTCCCCTCCCCGCCTCTCCCTGCCCTTGCTTCCATATGTTCGACCAGATTCCGGCCGAACAGAGAGAGCTCTGTTCGGCCAAATCCGGCCAACAATGTTTGGCCGGACCGCACAGACGTGTCGGTTCAGTCAGATCTAGCCGAACAAAGCTCTCTCTGTTCCGCTGAAATCTGACCGAACAAATAGAGATTCCGACCTAACAGATGAGGACAGGGAACGGGGGAGGCTGGGAGGGTAAAGGGGAAGGAGAGGGAGAGAGGGGGGAGCAATGGGAAGCCAGGGAGGGGAGGAGGAAGGAGGAGCGGGAGTGGGGGAAGGCTAGGGGACGAGGGAGAGTGGGGGTCGTCGGAGAAGAAGGAGGAGAGAAATCAGAGAATAGAGAAAGAAGAAAAGGAGGAAGAAGAAAACGGCACAATGGACTTTTCATCAAAGGCAAATCGTTTAAAAAAATAATGACACATTTGTTCGGGGTGGCAATATCGGATCCCCGTGACTCGATTCCCATAACTTCCATCACCATCAATTAAATTGAGTGGCCCATGATACCCAGCCCAAACGCACCATGCTATTGGGGACTAGGTCAACACTTGCTGCCCATTCATTCCCCCAAACAATATTTTATACTAGAAGATATATAATCTAATTATTAGATTAATTTATTCATCAGACACATGCCCGGATAGTAGCTAATCAGCTGGAGAAGCAAATCCTAGTTATCAATTACGAATAGAATAAATAGCACACAGAAATCTTGAATCATTCAAACCTAGTCGACAAGGTGGACGAAATTAGAAGAAAAACAATAAACAAATCTAACTCTTATATTTCAAAAAGGAAAAAAAATTAAAAGAGACGACAAACTTTGCTACATCATTGACGAAGGGCTGTCCTGCTAGTGTGATGAACCTTCAGAGTTCGCACCTATCTGGTTCAGCCTAGGCTTTTCCTTTTACCGTGAAATATCATCCAATTCTTGCACATTTGGGATTGATTTAAGAAACTAAAATCATCATATTCATATTATTTCGTTGGAAAATTTTGCTACAATCACCTATTTTACTTTATAATTAGAAAAAAAAAACTCAGCTTCAAGATTTTGTTCGCTACAGTCTTATCCACATCAGCATACACTGATTTCTCTTAATCACCACTTTTTATATATTTTTATTTCCTCTTTTACCCTTCCCCAACACCCCCGACGTTGCTCTCCCTCAACTTTGACCCCGGCGTAGAGTAATTCACGAGTCGCCTTGTGCGGTCAGGTCGTCGTGGGGGTTGGAAGAGGGGCAGGGAACCCCCTCCCGGGGGTCTCAGGGGGTGAGCCCTCGGACTAATTTTTTTTTTTGCGATTGACCTTTGCAGATCTCCTTTATTCGTGCTTGCAATGAGATGTGTTTGTATTTTGTGATCGAAATGGTATTTAAATCTAGAAGACATTGAGAATCATTCGATATCAGTGAACAGGAGTCTGTTGATAATGGCGATGCTGATATGAGCACTGTGACTCATAATCGTAGTCCTCTGTGAAAACTGCAACTCATGATCGTAGTCCTCTGTGATTGCGAGCCTTTATTTAGAATACTGCGATTATGATCGCAATTCTTTTATTAATTGAAATTATAATAGTTTGTGACGACTGAGATTATTGCGCAATCTCAATATAAGATGAAAAATTGTGTTTTTGTGCAATATCCTAATTAAATATTACCCCAAAAATAAATAATAAAAAAATTGTAATTAATATGTAAGCGCTGGGGATCGAACCTAGGTCCCCTGCAAGGGAGACGAGAGAGTAGATCTTTGTGCCACATTGGCATATAATCTAAAAACACTTGAATTTAAATTTGAACCAGATAAGCAAGTCAACCCAAATTTTCAGATCTAAATCGAATTTCCCTGAGATTATTTAGCAATCTACAATTATATCTAAACTACTAAATTTTTCAGTTTAATCCTAACTGAAGTTTAGATCTTAGAATCCCTAATAGTCAATAAAAAGCCTAAATCTCTTCTTCTTCTACCTCAAGAGAAAACCCTCATCCAAACTCTCCCCACTTCCCTCTTCCCTTTCCTCGAGTGGATCGTGAACGAACGGGATCTCAAAGTGCAGAGATTGAGGAACAGGCTAAGGGGAACCAAATCCAAGTAAGTAATCAGCTTTCTCATAATTTATTTGGTATAAATAGCTTATTAAATATCATGTCTATACAATGACTATCCAAGAATTCTTGCATCAAAACTCAATCAAAAATCCAACTAAAATACATATGGGAATTTACCAACACATATCTTAATTTACATACTTTTTAAAAATTTTATAACAAATGATTTCTCCTAGGAAAAAAAAAGAGAACACTGTTCCCTGCTCTCGGCCATGGCCGATAGCAGGAAACTGCACAGACCGGGTGGGTCTATGCAGTCTTAGCCAGACCCGATCTGACCTGGTCGGGCCTGGGCTGCACAGGGGCAGCCCATTGTGCACAACCCTGCAAAAAAAAAAAAAAAAAAAAAAAAAAAAAATCTCCTGCTGCCAGAGGCCCACTGGCCTGCATCCCAGCCCAACCTGCATGGGCCTGCATCTCCTGAACCCAGACCCACATGGCAGAACCCGACCCAACTGAGAAATCCAGACCAGTTAACCTTTAGAAAAACAATTAAAACAATTAGCTAAAAATATTAAAAAAATAGAGAAAAATATAAATAACAATCTACAATACTTCTACAATTTATAATAAAAATTTTAGAGGAATAGCACTACAAATTAAATCAAATCACCCACTTTAAAGTCATTTTCCTTAATGTTAAATTTAGACCCTTTAAGGGATTTTATTGTTGTGAAGCCTTTAAAAATCCAACAAAAAAATTAAAAAAATTGGTTTAAATTAAACCCATTAATTTCATGTAATTCAGAGGACCATATTTTCAACCCTAAGCTAATTACTTAAGAAATAAAAACCCTTTATAACGCCAAAGTAGAACACCCTTTTAAAAATTCTAACAATTTCTATTGGAATAATTTATGTAGATTTATCGGGATCTTAGGATTTTCAGTGCCTTGGAGTTGTGATCAAGCTCAGGTGAGTGTTCTTTTCCTCCTTCAGTTAAACAAGAATGTTTTTGTGATAAATGATTTTATTTAGTTATTTAATTATGCTATAAAGGTGATTTGAATGATTTAGTTTTCTAGTATTTAGAAATTTTTATAGTTTTCATAAATTACTTTCATGTATTTCTTGTAATAAATTTATGTATTCCTGCATGTAATAAAGTTCACTTGTTCTTAGTAATAAATATACATAATCACTACATGACATTGATTCGGACTATGCAACTAAAACTTACTGGGATGATATTTGTGACATCTACCTAATAACTATCACGTCCATGTTACTTAACTACTGGGAAATATTGTTATACGGTAACAATCTCGTCCTACTTATCCTATTCACTGACATCATATATCACGTTATACTGACATCGTGTATCCTGACTACACCGTTGATGTTGTTACCGTGGTTATCATCGATTTATCCAGTAAATCTAGGTAATATGTACATTAAATAATCTTGATAACTAATAGCATGACATTAAACAACTTACACTGGGATTGAAAAAATTGATAGAGGAGACAACATCTGTATTTTGGGTGGACCTATGATATAGGTTGCGTAGCCGAAAGAGGGTTCCATTGCAGGGTTCCTGTAAGGTGACTGACACCCCAGTCCTATTCATGTTCTTGTTCCTATTATACATGTTATACATGTTATCTGACTACCTTGCGGTAGGGCCTGATGCAGCACCAGGAGTCTGGGCCGTGATCCCGGGTATGTACGGGACCCACTTAAAATACAGACAATATCTCCAACCGATCAGTTTCAATAACTTAAGATCTCGATTGACACGTGTGATAGACGTAGTATGGGATGCGCCTATTACAAGTGACAATTGGTGTTCGCTGACATAATAATAATAAACTGTTTATAATGTATTGTGACTGATTGTAGACATCTGATTATACTGATGACCTGATGTACACCTGACTATAGTATTGACTGGCTTGTTTATTGTTCATTTATGCTTGGCATATGATATTTCAACCTTATCCTGGATATTTCTTTCATAGTTTGCTCACATGTTATATGCACGTGCACCCTCCCACTTTATTTTATCACTCATTAGGTCGCTTATTAATGACCTTGAGTTTGCTTGCTCAGATTCAGATCCGGAGACATCGCAGGATCAGGAGTACTTCAAGCATGTTGCAGAACTCCAGTAGTCCATCATTAGTTCATTTCGTGAGAACTTCTTAGTATTTTGGTTCTATTCCTGTTATACTTATAATAAGTAAACTTTTTAATAACATCATTGTACTTGCTTTTGAATGTTGGAATAAATTGTGAAGCTTATGTTTTGATTTAATACATTGAGTCTTAGCGTATTTATTTTAAAAATATGTCGCTGGCTCTCGTCACGTACCCAATTGTGTGTTTTCAAGAAGTGGGGAATGACAGGATTTTCTTGGTATCAGAGCCAGGTTATTTAGGGTGTATAATTAAGTTAATAGCCAAGCTCTTGCCGACAAGGCTAAAAATTATACATTCTAGTTACAAGTGCAATGATGTTTATTATATTTAAAACCTATTTATATATTTTCTAAATCTTATTTTGATTTTCAGGGAATGGCTCAACGATCTCCCTCCTCTCGTATTGCTGCTCGTAATGAGACAACTGATCTGATGAGAGTGCTCCGTGGTATGATGGAGTCTTAACAGTAACAAATACTCCTTCAAGACGGATTGTTGGCAGCTCAACAGTCGGCCATGGCAGCCATAGACAGATCAACGACACCTCGGGAACCAAAACCCGACAACATCTACGACTTTAGGAGGTTGCAGCCGGCCACCTTTGCCGGTACAGAGAAGCTGTTGAATGCGGAGCAAATTGTTGGTAGATATGACCAACCTCCTAAATACAGCTCATGTTCCCAAGGACGAGCAAGTCGAGGTGGTTAAGGTTCAACTGACAAACGTGGCTCGAACATGGTGGCTTGCAGAGGAGGAGCGGTTGGAGCCACCAATCACTTGAGAGCAATTCATGGATAGTTTCTATAAGAGATTCTTTCCCAAGACAACCCAAAGGGAAATGGAGCAACAGTTCATCAACCTGCAACAGGGGAGTTGAAGCATTGACAAGTACACTACAGAATTCTTGAGGTTAAGCCAGGTCGCTCCATACATGGTGGCAGAGGAAGAAAACTGGGTTAACCGATTCCAGCAGGGTCTGAGGTTGGACATTCAGAAGTTCTTGGTGACACAACTGCTGGGGACTTACTCTCAGGTTCTCAGTGCTGCACGTAACTTAGAGCAAGTGGTAGAGAAAGAGAATAGGAGCAGGGTGCAGACAAGGCCGCTGAAGTGACCCTTCGACCAGGTGACTAAGGGACCTCCATCCAGGTTCGGTGGTGCTCCACAGAACAAGCAACAGTTTACTCCTTCCACATGGGCATTAGTTTGTGAATTTTGTCAGCTGCCGGGGCATAATCGATGGGAATGCAGAAGGGCAAACATACTATGCCTGGCTTGGGGAGGTAGAGATCATCAGCTAGTAAACTGCTCGTCTAAAGGGCAGAGAAGTGTTATGCCCGTTGCTCCAGCACCAGAAGCAATTAGGAGGAACTCAGTACCTGAAGGTAGAGGAACTCCACTTCCTCCACAACGACAAGTGTTCAAACAGTCCCAGAGGAGGGCAGGAGCAGGTTGTGGGAGAGGCCAGCCTTTAACCTGACTGCAGAGGAAGCAGAGGCATCAGAGGAAGTGGTGGCTGGTACCATTCTGGTTCATTCAGTTCCAGTCATATTACTATTCGCATTGCTATATATCTACTAGTTTTGCTCTGATGCATTCTATACCCTGTAATGATCTAGACACTCAATGGGAGATTAGTACTGGGAATGGGATTATAACTACTAGTAGGATATGCAAATCTTGTTCTGTAGTGATTTGTAAAAGGGAGTTTAGTTTAGACATGTTTGTGATAGACACTAGTGGATACGATGTGATCTTGAGCATGATATGACTTAGCAAGTATCGCACGGTAATTGATTGTCGGAATAAGAGTATAATATTTTGAATTCCGCATCAATCAGAGTTTCAGTTTATTGGAGAATTTAGGGCATCTAGATAGAAGCATCAAGAAGGTTGCGTCATCATAGAAGCCGAGGAGATGCTGAAGCCAGTGGTGGTAGAATTTTTAGATGTATTCCCAGAAGATCTACCCGGATTGCCGCCAGATCGAGTCCTGGAGTTTTCTATAGATATCATTTCGGGTATGGTTCAATCTCTAAGGCACCATATCAGATGGCACCCGTGGAGCTTGCAGAGTTGAAGAAGCAATTGCAAGAGTACTCAGACAAAAGATTCATCAGACCTAGTATTTCACCTTTGGGAGCTCTGGTGTTGTTGGTGAAGAAGAAGGATGATAGCAGAAGGATGTGCATTGATTACCAGGAATTGAACAAGGTCACCATCAAGAACAAATATCCTTTGCCCAGGATTGATGTCCTGTTCGATCAACTTTGTGGAGCTAAGGTGTTCTCGAAGTTAGATCTATGTTCATGATATCATCAATTGAAGGTGGAGGACATTCTGAAAATAACCTTTAAGACTCGTTATAGTCATTACGAGGTCCTAATCATGCCATTTGGAGTGACTAATACCCCAGCAATTTCATGGACTTGAGGAATCAGGTATTCTCTCCATTTTTAGATTTTGTAGTAGTGTTCATAAATGATATCCTGATTTATTCTATGAAGAGAAGAATGCAGTGCACTTGAGGATTGTGTTGCAGACCCTTCGACGGGAGAAGCTCTATACCAAACTGAGTAAGTGTAAGTTCTGGCTTAAGAGCATGGCTTTTTTGGGTCATATTATTTCAGGAGAAGGTGTCGCGGTGGATCCTAGTAAGGTTCAGGTAGTGAAGGATTAGTCCATCCCGAAGTCGGTGACAGAGATCAAAAGTTTCCCAAGACTGGCTGGATATTACCGGAGGTTTGTGCAGGATTTCTCAAGGATTGCAGAGCCTTTAGCTTACTCAGAAGGGAGTAAAGTATGTTTGAACTGCGGAGTGTGCTAATATTTTTGAAGAGTTAAAGAACAGATTGATCACGGCCTCAATCTTGAAGATGCCTGATGGGTCTAGAGGTATGGTCATATACAACAACGCGTCAGGGCGAGGATTAGGGTGTGTGCTAATGCAGCATGAACATGTAATAGCTTATGGCGTCCAGACAGCTAAAGCCTTATGAGGAGAATTATCCTACGCATGATCTAAATCTGGCAGCAGTCATTTTCACCTTAAAGATTTGGAGGCACTATCTGTTGGGAGATCAAGTACTGATATACACTGATCACAAAGAGGTTGAAATATATCTTTACTCAAAAGGCGCTAAACATAAGGCAAAAGAGATTGTTAGAATTGTTGGCTAATTACGACATTGATCTACAGTATCATCCTGAGAATGTTAATGTGGTGCCAGATGCTTTGAACCGGAAGCCTGAAGCATGTATGGCGATGCAGATCACTCAGCAGAAAGAGTTGTTCGAGGAGATGAGACGGATGGACCTAATGGTGATGCAAAGGATTGAATGGCTATGCAGATTCAGCCGATCTTATTGGAGAGGATTAAAGAGGCTCAGGGTGAAAACCCCAAGTTGTAGGAATTCAGTGAGCAAGTGGAAGCCGGACTAAGAACGGACATGCAAATTCATGCATATGGAACGCTCCGTTTCGATAACAGGATTTGTGTGCCAAAGGGAAAGGTTCGACATGAAGTATTATCAGAAGCCCATAGTTCGGCATATTCTATACATCTAGGAGGGACGAAGATGTATCAAGATCTGAAACAACGATTCTGGTGGCACGGGATGAAAAAGGAGATTGCTTGGTATGTGGCAAAGTGTTTGGTACGTCAGCAAGTGAAGGCTGAACATCAGAGAACAGCTGGACTACTTCAACCCTTACCGATTCCAGAATAAAAATAGGAGCACATCACTATGGATTTCGTCACTGCCTTACGTCGCAGCCAGAAAGGAAACAATGCAGTATGGTTATATTAGATCGTCTCATGAAGTCAGCGCACTTCATTCCTTTTAGACTAAGACAGTCTACAGAGTTGTTAGCAGAGAAGTACATGCAGGAGGTCGTGAGACTCCATGGTATACTGATTAGTCTACAATTCTGCATTATTATATCGCATTTTCCCACCAATTTATCAATAAAATGTCGGTCTAAACCGTATTTTGGTCTCTCTTGCAGATAATCAAGACAAGGAGGGCAAAAGGATAATAAAAGCTAAATTAAATCCGTAATTCTTGGAGGCCAAGTAAGGGATCTTCTAGAAGATACGTCGAACCTAGACTCTTGCGCACATAAGACGAATATACGGATTAAACTACCCGAATTGGAGAATATTTAGAAGGTCCCTGAAG
Organism: Agave tequilana; assembly: GCA_038442645.1. NCBI lineage: Eukaryota > Viridiplantae > Streptophyta > Magnoliopsida > Asparagales > Asparagaceae > Agave > Agave tequilana. The sequence goes on from JAVJIF010021336.1 coordinate 8,837, forward strand.
CGCCGCGCGCCCCGTACCAAAACCAGGGACTAAGTCCCTGGTATTGCCGCGAAAACGGTGCAATCTGGTGGGACCACGCATCAATCTTTGACGCGTGTCCTTGTCTCATCTTCTGGAACCTCCCTTTGCCTATAAATACTGCAGGGTTTGGCCGAAACGAAGCAGTTTTTGATTTTAGGTTAGGGTTTCTATCGTTAGTGTAGTGTAGGATAGGTGTTCTTCCTTTTTGTGTTTTATATTTTTATTTCATTTTTAGATCTTGTAGTAGGGCTGAGAGATTTAGAGAGAGATAGAGAGGGATTGACGTAATAGATGGTGATAATCTATGTAAAGGTACCTTCTTTCTTCTTCATTGTAATCTTCTCCATCTTCTACATGATGCTTAGCTAATTTCTTCTTCTCATGGCAATCTAACTACTAACCACTAACCATCTAACCACTTACTTGATAATCCACATGAATCTAATAGTCTCTACAAGGCCTTACTCTTGCAAGAGCCATTGATGGCTCATGATGATGGATTCTAACATTCTAACATTTCTAACACCTAACCCATTAACTTGCTAATTTGCAAATGCTAACTTTATTTCATGCTCACCTCTAACCGATTTTGATGATTTAATAGTAGCTTGCAACTTGTTATGTGGTAAGGATGTGTTGTTTGAATGTAGAAGAACAATCTTATGGGCCATGCTCTGTATCGTCTCTTGAAGCCAAGGATTAGTGATGGCCAAGGATCCATGTGAGGCAACTATCACTAAGAGGTTAGCATGATTAGTGGAGCAATTAGTAGTTAGTAGCCATGAGTTTTATTTTACTTTGTTCTGAAAATTATTTCCAAACTCTTTTATCATTTTTTCTATCGTTGTTTTTACCACCTTCATAGTTCATCTTTGTTTCATCTTCATTTTGTTTTCCAAACCACTTCTCTTTTGTTTTACATCGCCGCTTTCATCGCCTTCTCCACCTATCACTTCTGGATTTTCTTTTCTTTCCTTTTTCTAATTCTTTTAACAAAGAAGACTTGTTAATATAACACGTGAATAAGAACTGTTAATATTTCTATCGCCTCCCGTCCTTGTGGATTCGACCCATTGAGGCAATGCTATAACGGAAGTATCGAGGGAACATTAGCACATACAAGCTTTTCACTGATTTTACAAAACACACGTTTTCGAGTGCTGGTTCCGCTCCGATCAAATTTTTGGCGCCGTTGTTGCCGGGGACGGGAATGGTTTTAATTTCACGTTTTTGTTAAAATTGTCTTCTCTGTTTTGGTGTGCAGGTCACAGTTTATAGGAACTGAATATTGCAGAACAACCATTAGCTCTACAGCTCCCTGCTCTAGAAAGCAAGGGCCCAGATTCCAAAGTAACGCCGCGCAAAAGCGACTTTAGCCACACTTCTGCGGCCAATTTGTAGCATTTGTGCATCTTGCTGTGCTGGGATGTGTATATTGTAATAACTAGTGGATTTGTGCTGCTATTTTTTTGCTTTGATTGCCTACACACCGTAATAAACTAAAGAAGTAAAATACGGTATTTGGATGCTTTTAAAACGGTTTAGACATTTGCATTTAGGCACGTGTCAATTCAATTCCAATATACTGTATTTTGTTCTGTTGTTGTGATCTGGATTGAGGTGTACATATGGCATTGCATATATCATAGGACAAATACGTGGGTGATTTATCGCTTTGTGTTATATTCTTGTCTATATTGCACACTTGCACGAATTGAACTTAAGGGCAAAACCCATACAAGATAAGGTAGGGATTTCATCACCCTTCCTTAGCCCAAAAATCACCTCCCCACTCACACAATCCAAGCTCTAATAAAAATTGATAAACGTTGGCCCCTAGGGACATCTCGGACTCATTAAGAGATTGACCGAGGGTGGAACTTATTTTGAATCTTACTCTGGTGAAATCGGTGTCTAAGGTTGGGGATTAAGATGTTACGCCTCGAAGATACCGTGGTTTGGCGTAATTAAGGCCCGTTGCTTATGCATGAATACCTCCCACCGTATTTTGCCCCTACCTGGCCGATTAGCTTGTGGTCGGATTCAAGCAACAACCTCCCCCAGGTAATCAACCAGTTAGGAGTCGTGTAGATCTAGGTCAACCTTAATATAGGCTTGGTTTTGATATTTTCTTTCTTTTTGTTTGTTGTTTGATTTTTCTTTTTTGTTTGTGATTGTTTGTGAAATAGAATTCAACAATAACAATTTTTTCAATCCTAATATGAATCCATATTTCACACCGACCCCATTCGATTCGGATAATTTCAACCCAGTTTTTCACAATATGCGCCAACCAAATACACCGGGTTGGCCTTATCCGAATCAATACAACCCATACCTCAATCTTATGACTATAATTTTTAAAATAATTTCAACTCTTCACAAAGTCAATGGGGATTCACCTCCCCCGAGTCCAATTTTCCACCACCTTGTCCACAATTTTTACAATTTTTACAATCTTTATTTCCCAATTTTGCTTCCTATACTCCTTTTCTAGAATCACCAATTGAAGAAAAATCTGAGTTAGAAAAGACTATAGAAGCCAATTTATAAGAGGCCGAGCGACAACTTTAGAAAATGATGGCCTCTCCAATTCCACAATATTTTCAAGAGTCTTACTCAGTTCCACCTCCTCATAATGAAAAACCATCTACGCTGAAAACGAGTAAGGAACTCTTGTGTGAGTCCAAGCTTCAATCTCAAAACATGTTGGACTCACAATCTTCACTCTCTTTTCAAAACCAAGATTCTTATACTCCCTTTCTGGACCATTCACTTGAAGAAAAATCAAGTCTAGAAAAGAGTATAGAAATCTTGCAGGAGTCTGCGTTATAATTTCAAAAATCTTCTTCTCAGTCTATTGATAGGTTGGAAACACGATTAAGTAAATTGGTCAACATTTATAAGAATAAAGAAACACTCTCTTCTCCAGCTTTGACCAATCCAAATATCTCTAACTCTATCAATTTGACCCATGACTCTTATTGTTTTGGAAACCAAAATTCCTACACTCCTTTTCTAGAATAATCACTTGAAGATACATCACATCTAGAAAAGAGTATAGAAGTCTTACAAGAGTCCGCACTATAATTTCAAAAATCTTCTGCCCAGTCTATCAATAGCTTGGAAACACAATTGAGTTAATTAGTTAGCATTTATAAGAATGAGGAAACTCTATCTTATCAACCTTTAACCAATTCAACTATCCCTAACTTTATTGATCTGACCCAGGACTCTTGTCATTTTGGATACCAAGATTCAATTTCAGCACACCCATCTGAACTTGTCCAAACTTCAAATGTTGAAAATCTCATTGACATTTTGGCAAGTTATCCTTTTCCTGAAATTGAACTTGAGCATGAATATGATCCTGAACTTTCACTTTATAATTTAATTTCACTTCCTGATTCAATATTGACTGAGGTATTTTTTACCTGAATTCAGGCCTTTTCCCGAGTCAGTATTGGATTCAGTGCCAGTCCATTGTGAAATTGAATCACCAATCTTTTATGATCATTATATTGAACTTGACCAATTTCATACTTTTTAAAGTCCCATTGATAAATTGGAAAGTTCTCATTTTTATGGAATTGAACTTAATGAGAAATGTGACTTCGATTCTCAAATTTGTGATCCAGTTTAAATTTCTAAATCAATATTGACTCCTATTTTGTTACCCAATTTGAATAATATTTTAGAGTCAGTTTTGATTCCCATACCTGTCATTCTTGAACTTGAATCACCAATCTTAGAAAGTCACATTCCATCATGGGGAAATGAATGTGGACTTGAGTTTCAACTTCTTGATTTGGACCCACTTCCTGAACCAGTCTCGACTCCTGAACTATTACTTGACTTAAGTCTTTTTCTTAGTCGGTATTAGTTCATGTACTTCCTGAGTCCAAATCAATCATTCCATTCTGGGACAAGGGTTTGATAAATTTGACTCTGAAATTATTTTGAAAATTTGAAAATTAGATAGGGTAAAATTTTTAATAAAAATCATTCATATCTATATCATTCTAGTGGGTTGTATTATAGAGGTCTCTGGTGGGTTCCTCTGAATTTCACGCACATTAGATTGGGCCGCATTTCGTGGACCAATCAGACCACCACCGGGAACTACCACCTTGAGGTGATTTTTTCTTCCCTCTCTATTTGTTTCATGCATATATACATCACGATGCATTGAGGACAATGCATGAGGTAAGTGTGGGGGAGGGTTTACTAACGTAGAGTTTTTAGATTTCTTTCTTTTACACTTCTTTTAGGATACTTTTAAAAATCTTCCCTTTTGTATAGGAATTTCTCTTTCTTTAAGAATTTTTTGAAACAAGAGACAAAGTTTTGATCTATTTTTAAAATAAATTAAGATGATCTTAGAAATTAAGAAAGCCTTAATTATGACATCTTAAACCTAGTCGAAATAATGGATCTTGTTTAAAATTATAGGTTAAGTAAGATATATTGGAGAGATAATTTTATCTTGAATTTTTGCCTTAGATAGTTTGCACTTTATAAAAACACAATTTTTGCGATGGAAACAAAGACCTAAAATGTCATAAATTAAAAACAAATAAAAAAATTATTTATTAAGCTGGATAATTATGCCTCAAGAAGCATGATTATTCACGTCTAACGGTGGTCAAAAGAAACAAATAATCCCCCTTAGTTTTATGGCCTTGTTTACTCGAGTCCTTAAACCCGAGGGATGTTTTCTCATCTGGTGCCCTAAAATCGTCTGGTCTGGGAGTCATCGGTTAAAGGCTCATTGCCTGGGTAAACTAGAAAGCCTAAGAAAACTAAGGAAAGAAAAAAGAAGAGAAAGAAAAAAATATTTATATAAAAATAAATGGCTTGATGGTTAGAGTTGAAATCCCAAAAATCTTCACTATTACAAAGTGTATATTATCTAGGTTTTATGAAGGATAAAATATTCAATCCAATTTTGAATTCTTACCTTAATTGAAGATAAAATCTTGCATAGAGACTAAGTTTAAGGAAGAATAATTTTTGGTGGACTTATGACCTTAAATTGCTTATATTTTTGCACAAATATTTCGTAAACTTGTCTTTCTTTCGAAATATGTTTTCAAAATACTAACATTTGTCTTCTTTCTTTATGGATTTTGTGGGTGCAATCCCCTGAAAACCCTCAGGAGACAAAACTCCTCTTCTAGGGGTAACCTAGAGGTTTAACGGCTTGTTGCACACGCTCAGTGCAATCGCGTCACCTGCGAAAGTGATGTAATAACATGTGTAGTATAGTTTTTCTTTTCTTATTTTGCTCGGGACGAGCAAAAGATAAGTGTGGAGGTGTGATTAGTTTACAATTCTGCATTATTATATCACATTTTTCCACCGATTTATGAATAAAATGTCGGTCTAAATCGTGTTTTGGTCTCTCTTGCAGATAATCAAGACAAGAAGGGCAAAAGGGTAATACGAGCTTAATTAAACCCATTTTAGGGTAATTAAATCCATAATTCTTGGAGGCCAAGTAAAGGATCTTCTAGAAGATACGTCGAACCTAAACTCTTGCGTACGTCAGACGAATATACGAATTAAACTACCCGAATTGGAGAATATTTAGAAGGTCCCTGAAGCGCCGCACAGCCCCGTACCAAAATCAGGGACCTAAGTCCCTGGTATTGCTGCGGAAATGCGGCAATAGCCGTGTTTCCGCGACAATCTGGTGGGGCCACGTGTCTTGTCTTGTTTTCTAGAACCTCCCTTTGCCTATAAATACTGCAGGGTTTCGTTGAAACGAAGCAGTTTTTAATTTTAGGCTAGGGTTTCTATCTTTAGTGTAGTGTAGGGTAGGTGTTCTTCATTTCTTATATTTTATATTTTTATTTCGTTTTTAGATCTTGTAGTAAGGCTGAGAGATTCAGATAGAGATAGAGAGGGATTAATATAATAGATGGTGACAATCTATGTAAAGGTGCCTCCTTTTTTCTCCATTGTAATCTTCGCCATCTTCTACATGATGCTTAACTAATTTCTTCTTCTCATGGCAATCTAACTACTAACTACTTACCATCTAGCCACTTACTTAATAATCCACATGAATCTAATAGCCTCTACAAGGCCTTACTCTTGCAAGAGCCATTGATGGCTCATGATGATGGATTCTAATATTCTAAAATTTCTAACACCTAACCCACTAACTTGCTAATTTGCAAATGCTAATTTTATTTCATGCTCACCTCTAACCGCTTTTGATGATTTAATAGTAGCTTGCAACTTGTTATGTGGTATGGATATGTTGTTTGAATGTAGAAGAACAATCTTATGGGCCATGCTCTGTATCGTCTCTTGAAGCCAAGGATTAGTGATGACCAAGGATCTATTGGCCAAAAGGCCTTCCACTCTAGTTTTGATGATGATTAACTCATGTAGTTATGTTTACTAATAATCTTGTGTTGTTTAAGTTTCAGATCATTAACCAAGATATTAGTTGGTGATTAGCTTCAACAAGGAGTTTAGAAGCTTTTCATGATGATTCCAGGGCCAAAGCATCAAGATCACACTTTGCCTAGCCCATGGATGGAGTTTTGGAGCAAGTCAACTTGAAGATAAAGATCATCAAGAAGACTTAGGTATCCATAATTTAAATAGTGTGTTTTAGATCCATTTGTAAAGCTTAGTATAGTTGATATGCTCAAGTGCACAAACACACACGTTTTCATGTTTTGGATTTGGTTTTCATGAATAGTAGATCAAAACAAGTTTACTTTATTTTTATGTATATTAGATGTGTTCTAAATATACATACATGTTTTAAACTTGCTGAACAAAATTATTTTGACTATTCTATCATGTATTGAAAAATCAAGTTTGATAAAAATACAAGTTTTGTTTTTGATAAAATTTGCAAGACTCGAAAATGAATTGATATGATTGATATATGTCTTGAAATTTTTATCACAAGTTTGTGTTTCAATACAAAATGTTAAAACAAGTTTTATGGGATTTTCAGAAAAGATAAAAGATTTTATAAAATAATTTTCCAGTTTTTCTGACCCAATTTCTGTTCCAGGCTTCTATTAGTCGACTAAGTCAACTGACCTAGTCGACTAGGCAGAAGTCGGTCGACCGGGTCGGTCGACCGACGTGCACAAATCTGTGAACGTTTGGAGGCACTGGGACGGTCGACCGCTCGGGTCGACCGGGGCACTTACAGTGCTCTCTGTTTGTTTCAGTCGACCGGGCCGGTCGACCGCAGTTGCCCAACGGTCATATTTCTGACCGTTGGCGGTCGACCGGGCCGGTCGACCGTTGCCTGTCAGAGCTGTCAGCTCAGCTCTAACGGCTAGTTTTCTGATGGGCCTATATAAACCCCATCTCTTTGGGTTTTTGGCCAAGTTTTTTAGAGCAAATTTTTCCTGACTTCTTCAGTGTTTTAAAAGAGTTTTCAAAAGAGTTTTAAGTACCAAAAGATCAATCTTAATTGTTTTTAAGTGTTTTGTTATTTTCAAAGAAAACAAGTTTTTGGGAATTGATTTCTTGTTCTTTATCTCCATATCATTTTGGTATTTTCCCAAGAGATTTTCTTTGATCAAAACACTTGTGTTTTTCACACTTGAGCTATATCTTCTATCCTATTCTATTAGGATCTTGTATTTGTGGAAAAAGGAAAGAGGTTTGTGGTTGAGATATACCACTTGTTGTAAACCCTTGATTTCTTGGTTGCTCCCTCTTTGGTAGAGGTTGAGGTTGTTGTATTGGGTTGGAGTTTGCTCCCTCTTTGGTAGAGGTTGAGGCTTGTGGTTTGCTCCCTCTTGTGAGAGGTGGAGTTTGGTTGTAAACCCTCTTCGGTAGAGGTGTTGGTTGTTGTGGTTGTTTGGCTAAGGGCCTACCCCTCTTGTGTGAGGAGGTGTTTGTTTGAGAGAGGAGTTAGGTACTCCATTGTTGTACAAATCCTTCTCGGTGAAGGTTCCCTCGGTGGGAGTCCTCGGTGGACGGTATAGTGGATTGAAAATCCTACACGGTGGTGTAGGCGGGGATGTAGAGCAAGGGTGCTCGAACCTCAAAACATATTATTGTGTTTGCGTTTGATCCACTTGTCTCTAAACTCTCTCTCTTTACATTTGTGCAAAGCATCATACATAACATTCATATCATATTTGCTTGTGTTGAGCATAATTCATATCATATCTATTTGCTTGTGTTGTGCCTTGCATAATTCACATTGCTATATCTTGTATATGCTTTGTTGTTTGTGTGTGCCTCACTTGTACCTAATCAACAAGAGCTTCACATAGCACCTCAACCCATTCAAGGGGAATCAAGAGGAGTTAGTCCAGAGCCCTTCACGGGGAATTCGGCTACACTTGTTGATTGTACTAAGTGTGTTGCAAAATTTGCATTAGCTTCCGCATTTAGCGCACTTAGTTTTGCATTTAGTTCTAGATTAGCACAAACACCTATTCACCCCCTCTAGATGTTCCTTTCAATTGGTATCAGAGCTAGTGCTCCTGATACTTAGGCTTAACATCCTAGGAGTGAGATCCTTTTGGTTGCTAATCTTTTGTTTGTATTTGCTTGCTTGCACACATTTAGTTTACCATGGCCTTCATGACCCCACCTTTGTTTGACCCTTCCAACATTCATGTTTTGAAGATTAGGATGACCGTTTATTTACAAACCCTAGGTCATAAAGTTTACCTTGCCATTACCAAGGAATCCTTCCTTAGTGATAGCAATCATATAGGGGCCAATGCACAAGCCTTAGAGGCCATTAGAAGCACATTACCTAAAGATTATCTTATGTGTGTTTCTAACATTGATTCCGCCTTTGCAGTGTGGAACAAATTGACAACAACCACCACCACCTCCGAGCTTCAAGTGTAAATCCAAGAAGAGGAATCTAGTAGAGAATCCGACTCACGATGCTTCATGGTCCAAGGGAATGACTCCCTTGAGGTACATTCGGAACCCCACTTAGATAATGATGATTGTGCTAGTTCTTCAAATGATTTTGTTGATCCCCATGCTTTGAATGAAGAACTATCTATTGTATGTGAAAAATTAATTGAAAAATATAATTTGTTAAAAAAGAAAAGTCTAGAAATTGAAAAAGAAAATAAAAGTTTGCATTCTAGACTTGATTGTGTTTTGCAAGAGAAGGTTGAGGTCTATAATGAAAGGGATTCATTAAAATCTCAATTAGATCTTGCACTTAAAGAAAATGAATTTTTAAAGTCTAAAAATAATTGTGAAACAATTTTGAAGAAAAATGAAAACTTGTCTTCAAAAATTGATTTTGTTTTAAAAGAGAATGTTGCTTTGAAAAATAAAATTATTTCTATTTCAAATGATTTAGATATTTGTTTAAAGAAAAATGTTGTTTTGAAAAATAAGATTGATGAACATGTTTGCCATGCTAGGGTAGTTTCACCTAGATCACCCTTGCATGCTCCACTTCTTCTATGATTAAAAATGATATAAACATGTTGAAGAAGAAAATGGATTGTTTGGGCTCCACTATGAGCCAATGTGCTAAGAACCATACACGCTTGGAAACCTTGGTTCGTAAGAAACAAGTTCCATCTTTTATGCATGCACACCCTCCACGGCATACACATGCTCCACACGGACACCATCAACACATGTATGCTCATGTGTACACATGTACACATTGTGGCCGAAAAGGCCATCTTGCTAAATTTTGCTATGATCGTTTACATGTTGAGAATTTAGCAAAGAAGTTTGCTTGGGTTAGAGAAGGTACTAACCCCCATGGACCCAAGAAGATATGGGTACCAAAGACCACCCCTCCTATTATTTTGATGTAGGTATGGGCTCTCACATGACGTGAGAGTGATGACACCTTGGAGTGGATGCGTTCCGGACTTAAAGGAAATCAATTGGATGCATCACTTTCAAGGGAAGATTTGGTGGAGATGACCACTATGTTTTGGAGACAAGGAGAGTTGCCTTCTAGGTTTTGGTAACAATTCTTAACTCATTATTGTTTACATGCTTTCATATTGATGTTTTATAGCATGTTTTCATTGTCTATGAATTAGTGTGTAAATATCACATTTATTAGATCCTTGACATACATGTATAGTATTTGAGACACACATGCTTGCATGAACCCATACTTAGTGTTCTCACTTTTGTTTAAGCTATAATGTACATTATGAATCTAATACATGTGAATTTACATAGTAATCATGTTTTAGTTTTATCATGATGATTTCTATATTGTGTTTTGATGCTTCATGTTAAGATTACTTGTTTAGATGTTAGTTTTCATTAAAACTTGATGTATACTTGTGCATATAGTGTGTACAAATAAATTTATATATGTTTGAGCTTGAATGCTTATTTGAACCCATTAGATGTGCTAGTATAATCTAGTTTTGATGATTCATGCATTTTAAACTTGTATTCCTATTTTTGAATTTGTTTTATGAGTTTTCACTTCATGTATATGTTTGTATTGCCAAACTTTAAGATATACATAATTATCCTTTTTGAGCCACGTGCCTTAATGCATATATTTTGTGGACTCGTTGTGTTTTGAATATATATGTATACTTTAGTTTGTATTAGACATACATATGCCATGAAGGTTAAATGAGTTTTGATGATTTTCATGTTTTTAGGTAATTTCTATTGGAAATGAAAATCTAGCTTTTCATGTCTTCAAGGAATTTCATATGAGCTTAATTGAATATTTTCATGATTGATGTGTGTCACATACCACTTGTTCACTCACTTTATTAGTTTACTCATGATTTGTTTTCATGAGAATTTGAATGAGCTTTATGGACTTTGAGTGTTTAGTGATCATGTGATTTACATGTGTTTCATGAAAAACAATTTTGTTTTATTCCTTACTTGAAGGATTTCGTACTAGTTTTAAAAGTCTTTCCCATAACTAGTTCGTATTCTTCACTATGGTAGAGATTTTCAAACAAAACTATATTTTCAAATCTATTTTTGAAAACCCCTACCTTCCATGGGAGGTTGGAAGGGAGATTATGTTCATGTATGCTTTACTATGAAAATTTTAAACTTGATCATGATTGGGAGGATTAGATTATATGAGTTATACCATGCTTTTATTGTTATGTCAATTGGTATCATTGAACTCTTTCAATTGGTATCATTTTGACCTTTGTGTATACTCATATGTTTATTGTGTATGTATATTTTCAATTAGTATCATCTATTGGTGATTGGTACTCATTCTATTTCATACACATATACTTGTTTTATTTGTGCTTAAGATATAAATTTTTCACAAAATCTTGTTTATGCTAGTGCTTGAGCTTCAATTTTATTTTAATTGATTATTTTTAAATTGGTATCAAGCCCATGCATCTTTTTAGTTGGTATTTCATAAAGGGGGAGAAAATTTAATTTTGTCTTTCAATTGGTGATTCTTCAATTGGTATTTGTTTCCCACTCCCTTACTTTATGATTGAAAATTTCATATTGGTATCATATGTTTAATATGAAAATTATTTACAATTGGTATCAAAATTTTATTTAGACATTCAAAATTTATTATGTTTAATTTCAATTGATATCAAGATGTTTCATGTGTTTTTGCTTAAAATTGGTATCTAAAAATTTTTTTTAAGAAAAATACAAAAGTTTTGATTTGTATTGACTATATGCATATAGATTCATGATGAGTGTATCTTGTATTGAAGAGCTTAACATCTCTTCGTTATGTGGTACACGTGTGTAGGGGAGCTTCACATCTCCTCTTATGCATTACATAGTGTGTGTTATGTGAATTAGGGCTTAGCATCCCTCCTTCATGTAATGCATATGTGTAGGGAAGCTAACTTAGCGTCTTCCTCTTCATGAATGTATATAGCATATAACATCTATTGATCTTTGTTTATTTTCAATTGATATCAAGATGCTTCATTGACATATTTATCTATTGATATCATGTTGTTTATAGTCACCCCTTATTGACCTTGTTTTTGTTTTAGACAAAAGGGGGAGAACATTGTTTTATTGTTTTAATTGACTTAAAAGGGGAGAAAGATTTTTAACCCTCATTTTATTGTTTGGATTGTTTAACCCCTTCTTGATCTTTTTGTTTGACAAAAAGGGGGAGAAAAATTTGTTTGATTTGATTTTACTTTGAACCCTTTGTTGATGATTGACAAAAAGGGGGAGAAGTATTTGAGTTTATATGCATGTTTTCATTGCTTAAGGGGAGAAGTATTTGTCTTCCTTATTATTTATGCATATATGTTTTTGTATTGCAAATAGGAGAAAAAGATTTTGATTTATGCTTATTGCATGTTTTATCTCCATACTTGCATACATATTCATGTGCTTCATTTCCATATCTTATTATTTATGTCTATGCATGAGTTAAGGGGGAGCTTCTTTGAAGCTTAACTTTAATCCATGCATATATAACTCCATGAGTTTTGTCATCATCAAAAAGGGGAGATTGTTGGCCCAAAGGCCTTCCACTCTAGTTTTGATGATGATTAACTCATGTAGTTATGTTTACTAATAATCTTGTGTTGTTTAAGTTTCAGATCATTAACCAAGATATTAGTTGGTGATTAGCTTCAACAAGGAGTTTAGAAACTTTTCATGATGATTCCAGGGCCAAAGCATCAAGATCACACTTTGCCTAGCCCATGGATAGAGTTTTGGAGCAAGTCAACTTGAAGATGAAGATCATCAAGAAGACTTAGGTATCCATAGTTTAGATAGTGTGTTTTAGATCCATTTGTAAAGCTTAGTATAGTTGATATGCTCAAGTGCACAAACACACACGTTTTCATGTTTTGGATTTGGTTTTCATGAATAGTAGATCAAAACAAGTTTACTTTATTTTTATGTATATTAGATGTGTTCTAAATATACATACATGCTTTAAACTTGCTGGACAAACTTATTTTGACTATTCTATTCATGTATTGAAAAATCAAGTTTGATAAAAATACAAGTTTTGTTTTTGATAAAATTTGCAAGACTCAAAAATGAATTGATATGATTGATATATGTCTTGAAATTTTTATCACAAGTTTGTGTTTCAATACAAAATGTTAAAACAAGTTTTATGGGATTTTCAGAAAAGATAAAAGATTTTTATAAAATAATTTTCCAGTTTTTCTGACCCAGTTTCTGTTCCAGGCTTCTATTAGTCGACTAAGTCAACTGACCTAGTCGACTAGGCAGAAGTCGGTCGACCGGGTCGGTCGACCGACGTGCACAAATCTGTGAACGTTTGGAGGCACTGGGACGGTCGACCGCTCGGGTCGATCGGGGCACTTACAGTGCTCTCTGTTTGTATCGGTCGACCGGGCCGGTCGACCGCAATTGCCCAACGGTCATATTTCTGACCGTTGGCGGTCGACCGGGCCGGTCGACCGTTGCCTGTCAGAGCTGCCAGCTCAGCTCTAACGGCTAGTTTTCTGATGGGCCTATACAAACCCCATCTCTTTGGGTTTTTGGCCAAGTTTTTTAGAGCAAATTTTTCCTGACTTCTTCAGTGTTTTAAAAGAGTTTTCAAAAGAGTTTTAAGTGCCAAAAGATCAATCTTAATTGTTTTTAAGTGTTTCGTTATTTTCAAAGAAAACAAGTTTTTGGGAATTGATTTCCTGTTCTTTATCTCCATATCATTTTGGTATTTTCCCAAGAGATTTTCTTTGATCAAAACACTTGTTTTTTCCACACTTGAGCTATATCTTCTATCCTATTCTATTAGGATCTTGTATTTGTGAAAAAGGAAAGAGGTTTGTGGTTGAGATATACCACTTGTTGTAAACCCTTGATTTCTTGGTTGCTCCCTCTTTGGTAGAGGTTGAGGTTGTTGTATTGGGTTGGAGTTTGCTCCCTCTTTGGTAGAGGTTGAGGCTTGTGGTTTGCTCCCTCTTGTGAGAGGTGGAGTTTGGTTGTAAACCCTCTTCGGTAGAGGTGTTGGTTGTTGTGGTTGTTTGGCTAAGGGCCTACCCCTCTTGTGTGAGGAGGTGTTTGTTTGAGAGAGGAATTAGGTACTCCATTGTTGTACAAATCCTTCTCGGTGAAGGTTCCCTCGGTGGGAGTCCTCGTGGACGGTATAGTGGATTGGAAATCCTACACGGTGGTGTAGGCGGGGATGTAGAGCAAGGGTGCTCGAACCTCGAAACATATCATTGTGTTTGCGTTTGATCCACTTGTCTCTAAAGTCTCTCTCTTTACATTTGTGCAAAGCATCATACATAACATTCATATCATATTTGCTTGTGTTGAGCATAATTCATATCATATCTATTTGCTTGTGTTGTGCCTTGCATAATTCACATTGCTATATCTTGTATATGCTTGGTTGTTTGTGTGTGCCTCACTTGTACCTAATCAACAAGAGCTTCACATAGCACCTCAACCCATTCAAGGGGAATCAAGAGGAGTTAGTCCAGAGCCCTTCACGGGGAATTCGGCTACACTTGTTGATTGTACTAAGTGTGTTGCAAAATTTGCATTAGCTTCCGCATTTAGCGCACTTAGTTTTGCATTTAGTTCTAGATTAGCACAAACACCTATTCACCCCCCTCTAGGTGTTCCTTTCAGGATCCATGTGAGGCAACTATCACTAAGTGGTTAGCATGGTTAGTGGAGCAATTAGTAGTTAGTAGCCATGAGTTTTATTTTACTTTATTTTGAAAATTATTTCCAAACTCTTTTATCATTTTTTCTATCGTTGTTTTTACCACCTTCATAGTTCATCTTTGTTTCATATTCATTTTGTTTTCCAAACCACTTCTCTTTTGTTTTCACATCGCCACTTTCATCGCCTTCTCCACCTACCACTTCTGGATTTTCTTTTCTTTCCTTTTTCTAATTCTTTTAACAAAGAAGACTTGTTAACATAACACGTGAATAAGAACTGTTAATGCTTCTATCGCCTCCCGTCCCTGTGGATTCGACCCGTAGAGCCAATGCTATAACGAAAGTATCGAGGGAACATTAGCACATGCAAGCTTTTCACTGATTTTACAAAACACACGTTTTCGAGTGTTGGTTCCGCTCCGATCACGTGCCAGTTAGAATTGTGTCCGACAGAGACACTAGATTCCTATTACACTTTTGGAGAAGTCTCCAAGAAAGCTTGGGGATGCGCTTAAAGTTTAGCACAGCATATCACCCGCAAACTGATGGACAATCAGAGCGGACGATCCAGGTTCTCGAAGACATGTTGAGGGCTTGCATGCTAGACTTCAGGGGTCATGAGAAGATCATCTGCATTTGACAGAGTTTGCCTACAACAACAGCTACCAGGCCAGTATTAAGATGACACCCTTTGAAGCATTATATGGAAGGAAGTGCAGGTCTCCTTTGTGCTGGGACGATATTGGTGACCGGAGATTGTTGGGACAGAGATCATAACTCAAACAGTGGAGAAAGTTAAGATTATTCGAGAGCGTCTCAAGGCGGCTCAGGACAGACAAAAGCATTCGGTAGACTTAGACAGAAGGCCATTGGAGTTTGAGGTTAGAGATAAGGTATTCTTAAAGATATCTCCAACAGGAGGATTAATCAAATTTGGCAACAGAGGGAAGTTGAGTCCCAGGTTTATAGGACCTTTTGAGATTTTAGAACGAATAGGATCGGTGGCTTATAGACTGGCTTTGCCTCCATCTTTGGATAGCATGCATGACGTCTACCACGTTTCTCAGGTGAGGAGATATATCCGAGATGACAATCATATTGTGGATCATTCTGATTTGGAGCTTAGGCCGGACCTATCCTACACTGAAAAGGCCCATGGTTATTCTAGACTGGACCACTAAGGAATTGAAGAAGCAGACCATCTGACTTGTTCTTGTATTTTGGGACAAGCGATCTCCGGGAGAAACGACGTGAGAGCGGAAGGATTTCATCCGAGATAGCTATCGCCACCTTTTCCATGATGATTAGGTAATTTCTTTTTCCGACCTGAATTTAAATTTTGAGGACTAAATTTTCTTATTAGGTGGGTAGATTGTAATATCCTAATTGAATATTACCCAAAAATAAAAATAATAAAAAAATGTAATTAATATGCAGGCGCTAGGGATCGAACTCGGGTCTCTTGCAAGGGAGAGGAGAAAGTAGACCTTTGTGCCATATTGGCATATCATCTAAAAACACTTGAATTTAAATTTGAATAGACTACATGGTGAATATTGGCTGATTACGATATACATCGTCAATAACATATCAAAATTTAAAGAATTCGATAAATATTGATCTTAGTAATATTGAAAATTATTAGCCAATATCAATACTCATATTTAAAACCATGCTTTGCCCGTCATAAAATTTCTGCAATTCACTTCTAGTTACTAGTTTTCTTTAAACTCTTTGAATTCAAAGTAGTGGGCGGAAGTGAGGAGATGAGAAGTAGATTTTTTTTTTCCTTTCGAAAAATGAGAATTTGTGTGTATATTTTTTGGTATTTGGTTGGTAGTTGGAAAGTGAAAGTGAAAAAGTATACTGTATTTTTCGGTATTTGATTAGTAATGTAGAAGAGGAAGTGAAAAGGTTGACCATAAAGTTGACCGTAAAATAATATTAAAATAAAAATTAATGAAAAAATTTGGACTGTAATTAGAATGCAAGTAAGATTTACATAATCACAAAATTAATTGTTTTAAGTTACAACTTATTACAAATGAGATTTACATCACCACAAAATTAACTGGAACACTCTAAAAGTGAGAAAATGGTTATATAGAAGAGAAAAGGGAAAAAGGAAAAGAAAAAAGAAAAAGAAAAAAGAGTTTTTCTATTTTTTTTCCCGTTATTTGAATCGACGACTACAAAAATAAGAAATGACACTTCTCACTTTCTCATTTGCGCCCACTTCCTTGAAACCAAATGCGCGTGGAATTTGGACTAATGGAACAAGTTTTCTTCCTTTGTTTGGGAACCAGCGGAATTCTTTTACAAAAGTCTAGTTAGACCCGTCCCCTCTCAATGCCTCATCTGAATCCCACCCCTTGCGCTCCGCCGCCGTGACCAAAACGGAACCCCCCTCCTCTCTCTCTCACATAATATATCACCACCAAACAAGCCCATCCCTTTGCAACACTTCAATCAATCAGCCATGAACTCTCCCTCTCTCCTCTCTCTCCTCTTCTTCCTCCTCGTCTCCTCTCATTCAGTACTCGCCCAGCAACCCTACGAGGTCAACAACGCCCAGTTGGACTGCAACAAAGCCTCCAATTTAACCACCGTCCTCGGCTACTTCTGCAACTCCCCCCTCCGCTCCTGCCCCACCTACCTCACCATCCGCTCCCAGCCCCCCTTCACCACCCCCGCCCTCATCTCCTCCCTCCTCAACTCCTCTGCCTCCGCTTCCAACCTCTCCACCCTCAACCTCCTCCCCTCCGCCTCCTCCGCCTTCCCTCTCAACGACCTCGTCCTCGTCCCCGCCTTCTGCTCCTGCGCCACCGGCAACGGCTCCTCCCACTACCAGCACGACGCCAACTACACCATCAAGGCCACCGGCGAGACCTACTTCACCGTCGCCAACGACACCTACCAGGGCCTCTCCACCTGCCAGTCCCTCATCGCCCAGAACCCCTACGACTCCCGGCACCTCGTCACCGGCATGACCCTCAAGGTCCCCCTCCGCTGCGCTTGCCCGACGGCCAACCAGACCAAGAACGGCACCAAGTACTTGCTCAGCTACTTGGTGACTTGGGGCGACGACGTGCCGACGATCTCCCGGAGGTTCAAAGCTGACTACCAGTCCGTTCTCGATGCCAATTCGCTGTCCAGCGATGAGGTTATCTACCCCTTCACTACCCTTTTGATCCCGCTCAAGAGTGAGCCCAGCAAGGATGAGACCCTCACTCCGCCACCCCCCGCGGCGTCGCCGGCGCCGCCCGCTGTGGCTCCTCCCTCTGATGGTGGTGGTGGGTCTGGGACGAAATGGGTTTTTGTTGGAATTGGGATTGGTGCTGGTTTGATTGTGTTGTGTGCGGTTGGTAGTTGGTACTATTTCTGCTGCTTTCGTCGCCGTCGCCGCGCCCGCCAGATGCTTGATGAAATGCCTGTCCAACAAGAAAAGAAGGTGGAGGAGTCATCGAACGAGTACGGTGCTCTGTCCGGGAAGGCGTCGTCGGACGTGCTAGCCACGAGTGAGATTCGAGGGTTTATTGAGTCTCTGATGATGTACAAGTTTGGGGATTTGGAGAAGGCCACCGGGTTTTTCGGGGAGGAGCACAGGATCAAAGGTTCGGTTTACCGAGCTGTGATTAATGGGGATGATGCTGCTGTCAAGAGGCTGAAAGGGGACGTGTCGAATGAGATCAAGATCTTGAAGCAGATCAACCATTCAAATGTTGTTCGGCTCTCTGGTTTCTGTGTTCATGAAGGGAACACTTATCTTGTCTACGAGTTTGCAGAGAAGGGTTCTCTTGCTGACTGGCTTCACCATGAGGATGAGAAGGATTGGAGTGATAGCGTGCTTAGTTGGAAACATAGAGTCAGAATAGCTTATGATGTAGCAGATGGGCTCAATTATCTGCACAATTATGCTAATCCGCCATATATCCACAAGAATTTGAAGAGTAGTAACATTTTACTTGATGGTGAGTTCAGAGCGAAATTGGCGAATTTTGGGCTGGCTAGGGCCGTGGAGGAGGACGAAGAGCCGCAGCTCACGAGACACGTGGTGGGCACACAGGGATACATGGCGCCGGAGTATCTGGAGCATGGTTTAATTACTCCCAAGCTTGATGTCTTTGCTTTCGGAGTTGTCATCCTGGAGCTGTTATCAGGAAAAGAGGCTACTTTTATCAATGATGGGGAGGAGAAGGGAGAACTGCTGTTATGGGCCGCAATAGGAGAAGTTATGCGTGGAGAGGATGTGAGGACCAAGTTGAAGGATTTCATCGACCCTCGCCTGGGAAACGATTACCCATTTGATTTGCTCTTTGCAACGGCTGAACTGGCAATGCGCTGTGTGGCGAGCGAACCAGGTTCACGGCCAGCAATGGCAGAGGTGCTGGTGTCTCTGTCCGCAATCTATAATTCTACTTTGGACTGGGATTCATCGTATGCTGGAAACTCTGGATCAATGGTTCATGGGAGGTAACCGAGCTTTCTGTATTTAATCTGTTCAGGCGCACGAGAGTTATTATAAGATTTATATGTTGTAATTATTTTCTGATTAGCTAGAATTATTTTTCTTTGCAAATTTATCTTCGTTTTTGAGAGTATATACTGATATTTTAGAATTAATGATCATATATCGTTCTACTCCCTGATCCAGGGATTGTCCTTCTTAGTTTTGTGGTTCAAAGTATCCTGCCATTCTTGGTTAATCATCTTGAGAAAGCTTATTGCAGAATTTCTATGGTTGATACTCTTATCATTTATAGGATCAATCACATTACACACCAAGCATGTTTTGCTTTTAACAACTAGTAGGGTGTTTCTTTAGTTGGAGAGTGTTTCAAAGGTGAAAGTCACACTGCTTCGAGGCTTTTCGGCTAAATCGTTTCAGACCCCTTACATGCAGTTTCTCCTGCAAGATTGGAGCTTCAAGTAGTTTGTAGGCAAAGGGAATATGATACAACAGAAGAAGAGGCATATCAGTATTACATTTTCCCTCTCCCAGTACTGGAGACATGATCCCCTTTCCCTTTTTCTGGATGATATGTAGCTTTTTAAAGCTTGTAAAAGGGCCAATGGCATATAGGAACTTAAAAGGGCAGAGAAACCAGATCTAGGTGAGAGCTTATCTGGTTTGGATGTGAAACATTTAAAACTCGGCAGATGAGAAAAAATATAACGGGGACAGAGTAGCCACCATGGCGCGCAGATGTGAATATGACATAATATATGAGTATGTAGTCATGACAAATCATGAAAAATCAAAACTTAGGATATTGATATGTTGTAGATATCCCATGGATATGCAAATACTAATCTTGTATCTGTTCTAATGTTCTTCATGTATAGCATAAAATTTTAAAGGGTTTTTCTCATATTTATCCCTCAAATCTATTATATTTCTAAATTTATCCCTCAAATCATCATAATTGCTCAATTACCCTCTAATTCTTAAAAACGATCAAAGTTAAACCCCCCATCGTCAGCTGCTGTTAGTTTTTAACAGTTTAGAAGTAAGATTATTAGATTAGCCTCCTCTCCCTCTGTCTTGCCGCCCTCTCCCCCCCTGTCGCCTCTTTGCCTCTCTCTCCCCTGCCGCCCTCTCCCCCCTTGTCGCCTCTTCACCCCTCTCTCCCCTGCCGCCCTCCTCTCTCTGTCCCCCCCTCTCCCCTGTCGCATCTCTCGTTCTCTCCTCTTTTTCTCCCTTGCCGTGTTAGTATTTTGAGTCCCTCATATTTATTGGAGAACAATTCAGGTTCAGGTGGAGGTGTTACAAACTTCACAGATCAAATACGGATATATACAGGCTTTATGCATTTTATTAGTCGACTAACAGATCGTATTAGTCGACTATGCTCTAGGCTATCGACTAATATTTGGGTGTAGTCAGTTAGGCCTTGCAAACAGAGAGTTGGGTTCTCGGATTGTGTTACAGTAGTCGACTAATTATTTGATATAGTCGATTAATACTTGGTATTAGTCAACTAATACTTAGCCCTAGTAGACTAATGTCAGGATCTAGCAGTTTTCTTTTACGGTCCTGTTTCCACTTTGGATTGGATTCGAATTATCTTCTTTCTCTGAGGCGGTGCTGATTGGATTGTTGAAGTTTGGGTTGGATTAGGATCATCTTTGGACCTATATAAACCCCTTGGGATTGGCCTCTTAAAGGAGTGTCAAGGAAAGTCAAGAGAAATTCAGATTTTCACCACTGAGAGTCGTGAGAAAGATATTTTTTAAACACTTGTATTTTCTTCTCTGTTTTCAATAAAGATTTCTCCCCTCCTTCTTGTGGATGTAGGCACATAGCCGAACCACGTTAAATATGGTGTTATTTTGGTTTTCTTATGGTGATTAGTTTCTTTTACTTGCTAGCGGTAGATCCTCTCCAAAGTTTTCGCTGCCGAGCCGTCAATTTAGTGTGTCTCTGTTATTTGATTGGTGATAGTTCACAACGTACCGCCTCTCTTCTCCTCCTCTGTCTTACCTGCTGCGTTTCTCTCTCTCTCTCTCTCTCTCTCTATATTCATTAAACCCATTGCCTGCGGCTTCTTAAGCTCGTGCCAGCGATGGGTTTAGTGAAGAGACGAGAGAGAGAGAGAGAGAGAGAGAGAGAGAGAGAGAGAGAGAGAGGGTGGCCGGCAGGGGGAGAAAGGATGCAGGCAGGGGTGTGGGAGGAGCAAAGGATGAAGGAGGGGGCGGCAGAGCAGGAGCCATAGAGGGAGGAGTGAGGGTGCTTCCAGGACATGGAGTTGCCGAGCTCGAGGGGCAAAGAGCCGGCCCTAAAGGTTGACGACGAGGATGAGGGACTGGAGCGAGGAGGGCTCGCCGATCTTTAGAACTTTGCTTTTCGTATCACAGCCTCCTTAGCAAATGACAATTAATCACACAAATTTCTTAAACGCACATATTGTTAAGAAAGAATTAATATAATCTCTCCTAACTATAACTAGTGAAGCAATGAAAAAGAATTGGATATAAGTGTCCATTAATCAGGAAAATAGACTCTTAATTCAATTTTGTACTTTACAAGATTATACTTTATTCAAATATTCACCTCATGCTTTTCTAGTTTATACTCGATTTGCACAGAGTAATATTCAAAACATGAGATTAATCTACAAATTGACATATTTTGGAATTATTTCAAAAAAAAAAAAAAATTCTACTGACATCCCCAAACTTAATTTAAACATTGTCCTCAATATTTCAATAAAAATGAAGGCAAAGAGAGTGGATTGAGTATACCAGAGTTTCAGCACAAGTGATAAGAAGTGTTGAGATATTCCTCCAAACCTGAATTGAACACACCTATGACTCGCAATGACACATATGTTAGCTCAAAACTTCAACATACTCAACAAAATTGGGTTGCCTCCCAACAAGCGCCAAGTTTAATGTTTTCAGTCAGACATATTCTTGATCACTGTAAATCTATGGTCTCAATCATCTGCCCATCAGTAATATTTTTCACAAAATATTTCAATCTTTATCCATTTACTTTAAAAGTGTTCCCATTTGTTGGATTTGAATTTCTACGGCTCCATGAGAAAACACCTGAGTGACCATGAATGGTCCATCCTATCTAGAATGAAGCTTACCTGGAAACAATCATAACTTGATATTGAATAACCACACTTTTTGGTTGGGTTCAAAAATCTTTCGGTTAATGTGTTTATCATGAAATGCCTTGGTCTTAGTCTTATAGATGCATGTTTTTTCATATGCCTTATTACAGAGTTCTTCTAACTCATTGAGTTGGAGCCTAAGGATAGAATCAGCTTGTGCCATGTCAAAATTGAATTTCTTAATAGCCCAATAGACACGAAGCTTAAGCTCAACTAGAAGATGACAAGCATTTCCAAATACTAACCTATAATGGGCATTCCAATGAGAGTCTTGAATGCAGTCCTTTAAGCGCACAAGGCATCAGCCAATTGAGTTGATCAATCCTTACGATCAGGCCTAATGGTCTTTTGAAGAATTTTTTTGAACTCCCTATTGGATACCTCTACTTGGCCACTGTTTGCAGGTGGTAAGGTGTTTTCATATTGTGTGCGATTTCATATTTGTGCAAAAGGGTATCAAACTTTCAATACCTAAAATGAGAGCCACTGTCACTAATGATAGTATGTGAGAATCCAAACTGACTAAATATGTTGATTTGGACAAACATGATCACAACTTTATGTTCATTGGTGCGAGTGGCGACTGCAATTTTCTCTAAGATTTGATCAATGAAGGAAAGAAGAAAGTGGTCTTTTCGAGTCACTGCATTCAGTTTTCTATAGTCAATACAAACTCGCCATCCCATCAGGGTACGAGTTGGGATCAATTCCTTTGATTATTTCGCACGACCTTGAGCCCAGATTTCTTGAGAACAACTTTGTTAGACTCACCCATTGACTGTCAGAAATTGGGTATATGTTACCCACATATAGCAACTTGACTACTTCTTTCTTCACTACCTCTCTCATGTTCGGGTTCAATCTCCTCTACATCTCCCTAAGTGGCTTGGTGTTGTCCTCAAAATAGATGCAATACATGCAATTAAAGGACTAATTTCTTTCAAGTCAGTCATTGATCATCCTATGGCATCTTTATGCTGTTTGAGTACATTAATCAACTGACTTTCTTGATCAGGGGTTAAACCAACAGTGATTATGACTGAAATGGTATCTTTAGGTTCGAGAAAAATATACTTGAGTATGTTAAAGAGAGGTGTCAGCTCAAGTTGTGGTGGTGATTGGATGGATGGGTGCATAGATTCCTTAGCCAAATCAGGTAAGAGTTCATATCTAATAGTCCAAGGTAAAAGATTGGAGGAGTTTGGTGAATCTAGCAATGTGTTCAGTTCACGTGTGTAACTGTGACACTCAAACTCATCTATATCAAAGTGAGTAAGACATGTGTGAAGATGGTCCTTAGTGAGAAGAAGTGAATTTTCTTCCACACTTTATTGGATCAAGTTTATTAACAATAGCAAAGCAATTTTCATCGTTGTTAGGTCTTTGGGTTGCATTGAAAATTTTCAACTTGACTTTTTTCTTCCCATAAGAGATGTCCATTACACCAGTTCTATAGTTGATGCATGTGTTAGCAATTACTAAGAATGGGTGACCTAGGATGATGGAAATTTTGGTGGGATTTCATTTTGACTCCATATTAAGGACAATGAAGTTGACTGGAAAGTAGAATTCATCCACTTTAATAAGAACATCCTCAATTAACCCGTCCAGAACTTTCACGGGTCGATCAGCAAATTGTAAAGTTACAGGCATGGGTTTGAGTTCTCCTAAGGAGAAACAATCATAAACAAAACTGGGCAACAAATTCACACTTGCTTCTAGATTTAACAAGGCCCTTTTAATGGCAATATCTCCCATGACACAGGAAATGATCGGAGCACCTGTATCCTTGAGTTTAGGGGCAAGTTATCTCATTAATACTATACTCACCTGCTCATTAAGTATGACCTTTTTAGGGATTTGTGTTTTCATGCATTTGTATGCAAACATCTTTGAGAAATTTAGTATAGGATGGAACCTGCTTGATGGCGCCTAGAAGAGGCAAATTGACTTGGACTTGTTTAAATAGTTTCATCATCTCGTCCATATAAATAGCTTTCTAGGTGAACGGAGATTGAGTTTTGGCTTCTAGAGCACCTGGAAAATAGGCTTTTTGGATGTACGATGTAGGTAATTCATCTTCGTGTGTTTCTTCTTTTCATTTTCCTTATTTAGGCTGGGGTTCTTCTCTTCATTCCTTTCTCAAACAATGATGGGACTTTGGCTAGTTTTTGGCTAGTCTTAGTGCTAACTTTTCTTTCTCTAGAGGATTTTCTAACACTCGTCTATTTCTAATAGTTGTCATAGCATTAGCATGCTCATGAAACTTGTAACGCCCGGATCCTGCGGGTACGAAGACGTTTCTGCGACGTATATACGTAGGTCAAAAATACCCCACATATATACGTTAAGCATCAGCACAGGCAAGAATTAGAGTACGAAAGTACATGGTGCATTATACATTTCAACATATGAGTACAATTATAAAGTTATCATAGGATGTGACACAATATTTACAAGAATATTACATCTCCAATAGGCGCTAATGCTAGAATACAAAGAGATATACAAGTATGAACAGTACATAAGGCGCTCACGAGTCACAAAAGGAAAACTCGAGAGCCGAATAGGGGGCCTAAAAGGATAGGGTCTCAGACGGTCTGCCGATGATTCACGCCACTGCTGTGCATCTCTGATCAGCAATCGGACGAATTCACAAGCTTCAAACTTCGAGATCTGGACATGCAGATCTAGGGGAATCAGAACTCCCCAATGAGTGGTGAGACAAGAGCTAAGTGGCGTGTAGGGACAAACACACATGTATCTATAAATTCGGATCAAAGAGTATATATTGAAAAACGTGTCGTAAGCACAGGCATACATGAGCAGGCAATAAGACAGTAAGTAAAGTAAATGTGGTAAAACCAGTTATCCCCTATACTAAGAAAATATCATAAAACCGATAGAAAATCGATAAAATAGATAATACCGAATACAAGCAAAATCAGTCGTACTAGCTTAGGTCACGACTCTATGAGACCTATACGTCAGAGGAATAATCCAAACAAGTAAACCCTCATCTATATACCATATATCTCACGCCATAGTAATCTAAGTACATACAACTCAAATTGCAAAACACACAACAAATTATTAATTTACATCATTTATTATTATTACTTGTCCTACTCAAATGTCTATGTATGTGAACTAGCATCCCAGCATACATATATCCACATCTGAGTAAATCAAGGTTGTTATTGAAAACCAACCGGGGTATCAACGAACAATGTTTACAGTGGGTTACGTGCATGCCTGGGACTACGGTCCAAGGTGTTCCGTTGCTGGTGTATGGAACCGACCACAAGGAGTACAAGAGAGTCTTATAGGATGCCCTTTCAGGATGGTATCAGGAAGGTAGAGAGCCAGCGCTCCCCTCGGTCACCTAGAGGCCCTCAGGTAAAACTAGAAATTTTAGTTGCACAACATACCTAATACCGCTGTAAACACGAACATATATTGATATCCGTCAGTTTTTCCCAACCCGACGTAAGTTGTCCTTTTTTATAGTTTATTACATAATTATCAGATTACGGGAATGAGCAGGAATAATTTAAGAATATCAGGAGTATAGTTTGTACTGGAATATATCAGGATATATCAAGATGTCAGGTCATCATTCCCGTATAGTGATAATTATAAGAGTCATGTATGTCATGTCAGATTTCAGTTGATAGCATGACAGGGGTCAGATGATATCATGCAAGTGATAGGTGATATCATAACAAGTGACAGGTGATAGGTGGTAGCATGCATGAGTTAGGTGTCAAGTAATGCATGTCAAGTAATAAGCACAGTAGATATCACGATCGCATATCACAATGCTGGAAAACTATACTGATACAGGAGATCAATATGAATACAAGAAAACGATACCGATATAGGAATCAATACGAATACAGAAAAAAATACAATTTTGAAAAATAGTATAAGTATAGGTTTCAAACTCTTCATAACCATCAAGAAGAACAATAGTTAAATCATCAAGCAAGCAAGCGACCAAGTAAGCAAGCGAACATCCAAGCGGAGCTAAGCAGTGCTGGAGCGAAACTAGCGTACATCGCTAGACGCTATCACGCTCGGCGTGGTTACTGCTTGATTGGGAGAAAACCGCACACGAGTGTCATTTTGAAATCAAGAGTTAAAGTGTGTGCTTTGGCTTCCTTGATACTTCCTTTATATTATGGTGGCTAAACAGGTCGAATTCACTAGGACGGGAAGTGATAGAAACTTTACCAGTCGATTCACGTGTGTGTTAAGTGTTCTTCAATGTTTTAAAGAATGAAAAGAAAAGAAAAAAAAGAATGAGAAGAATACGGCGAAAACAAAGAAGTGGGAAACATAGAAGAGTTGTTGTAAATTTTTTGTTTTTGAAACAAGGTAAAAAAGGAAAGGTAAAAAGATGTACAAAAAAACTCATGGCTACTAACTACTAATGGCTCCACTAACATGCTAACCTCTTAGTGATAGTTGCCTCACATGTATATTGGCCATCACTAGTTCTTGGTTAAAGAGCTTTATAAAGTATGGCTCATAAGATCACTTTCACATTCAAATTCAACAAACAAGTGCAAGCTATACGTAAATCATCAAAACTAACTAGAGCAAGCATGGAATAAAGTAATGGTAACTTGTTAGAGAGTTAGATGTTACAGTGTTAGAATCCATCATCATGAGTCATTAATGGCTCTTACAAGAGTAAGGCCAAATAGAGGCTATTAGATTCATGTGGATTATCAAGTAAGAAGTTAGCATAGTTAGTGGTTAGTAATTAGTTGCCATGAGAAGAAAATTAGCTAAACATGTAAAAAATTAGAGAGAAGATAACAAGTAGAAATAAAGAGAGAACCTTTCATAGAGTGTCACCCTCCATTACAAGCACTCTAACTTTCATCCTATGTACTACTCTCTTCCCTGTTAGAAGATCTACAAGAAATGAAAAATACAAAAGAGGAAGAAGAAGAATCACTAACCTAAACTAAAGAGAGAAAACTACCCTAAAGAGAAGAGAACTGCACCAAAAACTTTCCTTTGGGGAAATCTGCTCAACACTGGGTATTTATAGGCAAAAGAGGGCACCAAGGGATCTGTACGGAGTCGTGCGTCAAAGATCGACGTACGACTCCATAGTATGGCCGCGTTCATGGCCATGCTGTGGCCAGGCGCGTAGCGCCAGGGCGTGGATCAAGTACTGGAGGTATGGGTTATGCATTGACTTTTGGTTTGTTTGATTTTTGCTCCCAAAATGGGCAGATTGGGCTTCAAACTCTTGAGCTTCTTTTAGGCTTTAAAATTTTCAAAATAAATTAGAGTTTTGGGGTTCTTCTTCACTTCACGTTATGGACTTAGAAATACACAAGAAAGCCATTATTTAGCAGAATTTTATATAAAATAAGTATGAAAATGTGGTATAAAATATGCAAATATAGAGACCAATAACACCCTCACATTTATCTTTTACTCGTCCCAAGCAAAAAAGAAAAACTAAGAAAATTATTACGCCACTTTCGCAGGTGACGCGATTGCACCGAGCATGTGCAACAAACCATTAAATCTCTAAGTTTCTCCTAGAGGAGAAGTTTTGTCTCCTGAGGGTTTTTAACGGATTACACCCATGAAATCCTTAAAGAAAAAAAAATAAAATGTTAGTATTTTGAAAACGCATTTTGAAAAAGAGAAAAGTGTTGAAATATTTTTGTGAAAATTTAAGTGATTTAAGGTCATAGGTTAACCAGAAATTATTCTTCCTTAAACTGAGTCTAAATGCAAAATTTTGTTATAAATTAAATGAAGAATTTAAAATTGAATTGATTCTTTGATGTTTCATAAAACTCTTAGAAAAATATGCACTTTGTGAGCTGTGAAGATTTTTGGGTTATCGACTCTAACTTTCATGCCATTTATTTATATCGATTTTTTTCTTTTTTTTTCTTCCCTTAGTTTTCTTAGGCTTTCTAGCTTATAAAGTAGTGAACCTTTAGTCGGTTACTCTCAAATCAGATGGTTTTAGGTACCAGATGAGAAAATATCCCACAGACTTAAGGACTCGAGTAAACAAGACCACAAAACTAAATAGGATTATTTTGTTTTTATCCACTGCTTTAGGCGTGAATAATCATGTTTCCTGAGGCAAAACTACCTAGCTGCAATAAGTGATTTTTATCATCATTATATATATATATATATATATATATATATATATATATATATATATATATATATATATATATATATATATATATATATATATATTTATATAGCATTTTCAGTCTTTGTTTCAATCCCAAAAAAATTTTGTAGCTGTGAAGTGCATACATCTAAGGCAAAAAATTTGAGATCAAATTATCTGTCGAAACTTACTTTTTTATCCTAAAATTTAAATAAGATCTATTATTTTGACTCGGTTTAAGAATTCATAGTTTTAGGTCTTCTTAGTTCCTAAGATCCTCTTAACTTTCTTAAAAATAAATCAAAACTATTTCTCTTATTTCAAAAAGTTTTGTAAAAAGAAAAGAAAATAGTTTCTATACAAAAGAAAAAAAATCTAAAAATTTTCTAAAAAATAGTGTACAAGAAAGAAAGTTTAGAACAACCTACGTTAGTAAACCCTCCCCACACTTATCTTATGCATTGTT
The DNA here is from genome assembly GCA_038442645.1 of Agave tequilana. Taxonomy (NCBI): domain Eukaryota; kingdom Viridiplantae; phylum Streptophyta; class Magnoliopsida; order Asparagales; family Asparagaceae; genus Agave; species Agave tequilana. Next base: position 37,707 of record JAVJIF010021336.1, read on the forward strand.
CTCAATACATTGTGAATGTATATATGCATGAAACAAATGGAGAGGGAAGAAAAATTATCTCATGGTTGTGGTTCTGATAGTGGTCTGATTGGTCCACGAAATGTGTCCCAATCCAGAGATTGTGGTATTCGCAGGAACCCACCAGTGACCTCCCTAATATGACCCATTAAAAGAATGTATAAGTGTATGATTTTATTTAAGAAATTATCCCTATTCAATTTTCAATTTTTAAAAATAATTACTGAGTCATTTTGTTCAACATCCTTGTCCAACAATGAAGTATGATTGTGGAAGATGATTGATTTGGGCTCAAATAGAACAGGAACAAATATCGACTCAAGAATGTGACTTAGGTCAAGTCAAAATTCAAAAGTGGGAGTCGAGATTGGTTCAAAAATGGAGTCCAAACTAAAGAATTGATGTTCACACATTTTCTCTATTAATGAAGTGTGATCATAAGACATTGGTGATTCGATTTCACGGTGTATTGGTATCAGACTCAATGTTGACTCCGCAATATGAAAAAAACTCTGATAAAAATATCGGAGTCATTATTGAATCAAAAAGTGAAATGGAATTACCAACTTGTGGATCAAGATCATATTCTTGCATTAGTTCAATTTCTAGAAAAGGATAACTTGCCAAAATGTCAAGGTGATTTTTAAATTTTGGGGCAAGTTAAAATGGATGTAATGAAATTGAAACTTGAATTTCAAAATGATATGATTCTTGAGTCATATGAAAATTTGGTGGACAGTGAAAGTCAAACATGTTTTGAATTTGTCCCTCAGACTGCACGAATTCCATAGTCTTTTCCAACAATGATTTTTCTTTTAGTGGTTCTGGAAAAAGAACTATATGAATTCTGTGGATATGATGAGGCCGTGATGATTTCAAATTATTTTTGGGCCTCTAACATGGCTTCCATACTCTTTTGTAACTCTGATTTTTCTTCAAATGGTGGTTCTGAAAAAGGAGTATGTGAAGCAAAATATGAGAAAGAATGATGGTGGACAAGGTGATTGATAATCTAACTCGGGGGGTGGTGAATCCCCACTGACTCTATGAAGAGTGAAAATTATTTTGAAAATTTAGATCATAGAATTTGGGATATGAGTCATATTCAGTCGGACAAACTCAATTCGGTCTATATGGTTGGTTCATATTGTACATAGCTGGGTTATAGTAATCCGAGTCAAATGAGATCGGGGTGAAATATAGATTTATATTAGGATTGAAAAAATTGTTGTTGTTGAAATTCATTTCATAATTTACAAAAAAGAAAAGCAAACAAACAAACACACAAATAAAGAAAAAGAAATAGAAAAAGGAAAAGAAAACAAGTCTATGCTAGGGTTGACTTAGACCTTGCTAGGGTTGACTTAGACCTAAACGACTCCTAATTGGTTAGACTGTCACAGGGGTACCTTGTAGAAATCTGACCACAAGTTAATCGACCACGTAGGGGCAAGATCAGTTGGAGGTATCCGTGCCGGAGCAACGGGCCTAATTATGCCAAACCACTGTTCTTAGAGGTTTCGCCTCTCAATCCCCAACCTTGGACTCTGATTTGGTAAGAGTCAAATTCTAACAACTTTCTCCTTAGGTCAATCTCTTAAATGAGCCCGAGATGTCCTTATGGGCCAACGTCTATCAATTTTTAAATTAGGTTTGGGATTGTGAGAGCGTGAAAAATTATGTTTTGGCTGAGAAAGGGTGATGAAATCCCCACTTATCTTGTTTATTTGGGTTTTGCCCTTAAAATTGATTTTGTGCAAGTGTATAGACTTTTCAAACAAGATTTACTCAAAGCGGATAAATCTGCCAAAGAGTTGGTCCTATTCTATAAGCAATGCTTACGTACCTTGCTCCAGCACTTTTCAATAGTAATTTAAATGAATTATAAAGACACGTGCCTAAAATACAAGAGTCTAAATCGATTTTTAGATTTGCAACAAGCTTTTTATTGTTAGTTTATTAGCAGAATCTTGGTAATGGCATTCAAGAACAACAATCTTTACAGAAAGCTAATTTTTTGCAAAGCGAGCAACCCTGAAAAAACTGTTAGTAGTTCATTCAATCCTGCCGTAAGCAAGTTTGAGGGTACTTGGTCTCTACCTTTTAGAGCAGAGGTCCAAAACCACTAATATGTTTCTGCAGTTCTTGTTTTCTTGATTCCAATACCTGTACCCTAAAACAAAGAAAAAAAGTTAACAAAAACGTGAAATCAAACCATTTCCATCCCCGGCAACGACGCCAAAATTGGATCGGGGGAAAACCGCGCACGAAAAATGTCATTTTGAAATCAAATGTTAAAGTGCGTGCTTTGACTTCCTCGATACTTCCATTATAGTATGGTGGCTAAATGGGTCGAATCTAGAGGGACGGGAAGCGATAGAAACTTTACCGGTCGATTCACGTATGTGTTAAGTGTTTTTTAATGTTTTAAAGAATCAAAAGAAAGAAAACAAAGAATGAGAAGAATACGGTGAAAATAAATAAGTGGAAAACATAGAAGAGTTGTTGTAAATTTTGTGTTTTTGAAACAAGGTAAAAAGGAAAGATAAAAAGAGATACAAGAAAACTCATGGCTACTAACTACTAATGGCTCCACTAACATGCTAACCTCTTAGTGATAGTTTCCTCACAAGTATCATTAGCCATCACTAGTCCTTGGTTTAAGAGCTTTACAAAGCATGGCTTATAAGATCACTTTCACATTCAAACTCAACAAACAAGTGCAAGTTACACTTAAACCATCAAAACTAACTAAAACAAGTATGGAATAAAGTAATGATAACCTATTACAGAGTTAGATGTTAGAGTATTAGAATCCATCCTCATGGCTATCAATGGCTCTTGCAGGAGTAAGGCCAAGTAGAAGCTATTAGATTTCATGTAGATTATCAAGTAAGAAGTTAGCATAGTTAGTGGTTAGTGGTTAGTTGCCATGAGAAGAAAATTAGCTAAACATGTAAAAAGTTAGAGAGAAGAAATCAAGTAGAGATAAAGAGAGAACCTTGCATAGAATGTCTCCTTCTATTACAAGCACTATAACTTTCATCCTATGTACCACTCTCTTCCCTATTAGAAGATCTACAAGAAATGAAAAATACAAAAGAGGAAGAAGAAGAACAACTAACCTAAACTAAAGAGAGAAAACTACCCTAAAGAGAAGAAAGCCATACCAAAAACTCTCCTCTATGGAAATATGCTAAATACTGGGTATTTATAGGCAAAAGAGGGCACCAGGCGCGGCCATGCTGTGGCCAGGCGCGCAGCGTCAGGGCGTGGGTCAAGTATTTGAGATATGGGCTATGTATTGACTTCTAGTTTCTTAAATTCTGCCCCCAAAATTGGCAGATTGGGCTTCAAACTCTTGGGCTTTTTCTAGGCTTTAAAAGTTCCCAATTAAATTAGAGTTTTGGGCTTCTTCTTCACCTCATGCCATGATCCTAGAAACACACAAGAAAGCCATTATTTAGCAAAATTTTATATAAAATAAATGTGAAAATGTGGTTGAAATATGCAAATATAGAGACCAATGACTGCTCGCGGTACAACTAAACGCATATGGCGTGGCGAGCGTATGAACGCTATATTATCGCATGTGATGAAGCCGCGCTAACGACGTAATGATTGGTCATCAATAATGTATATTTTCATTTACATTTCTGTACTTAACTTTTATAAAACATTACTATTTAATTCATTTATTGTTTAGTAATATGCAGGCTTCCATGATCCAAGAAAGCCCAAGAGAAAACCCAAAAGTAGCCCACGATCCAACAAGAAATATGAAAATAAAGATTAATTAGGGAAAATAAAGGAAGCATCTTTTCTATCTCATTTAAATTTGGGTTTTAAATTAATTTGATTTAAAACCTAGAGGAGGAGAATGATAGAACAAGATGAATCATCATCCTAATTAAAGATAGAGGTAGATTTCTATTTAAATCTGGTTGCTTGCACCACAAGATGAAGAAAAGGAGAGAATCTGAATTTAATTCAGATTCAGACTAGACACTCTTTAGTATTTTAATCATAATTTTCTCTATCGAAACTCAAAAATTTGATGATTAAAGATGATCCAGAAAGAAAACTTAAAGGGCTACAACTTTTATGTTGATCACACATTTCAATTCTGTCATTAAATAAGTCATATTCAACAATCAACATGATAATAAGTTGTAGATTAAAATTGAATTTCTACATAAAAATTCTGGATAAGTTAAATCAAGTTTGAAGATAAGAGGAGAATTTAAATTCAAAAATATTCAGCTCCCCTATCTTCATACGCTTCCTATCCCTTTGATTTTCTCCTGTAAATATCCCTGTAGAGCAACAGAGAAAGGACAGATCTCAGAGCTCAAGCTTAGGGTTTTTTTTAGATCCTCTTTTCTTTCCAAATTTTCTTGTATTATTTTGTTTTTTTTTTTATTTGGAGAAGAAGATTATTGAAGAAGTAGAAGAGCTTTGTAATTGGTCGGTAACATCCAATAAAATAAGGTTCTTTATTCTTTTTTTACTCTTCTTACCTTTCAATTCAATTTAGATTTTTTTTGCTTTAGCTAATTTGTTTTTCTTCTTTTAATTTTGATGCAACTTTTCTCATTCATAATAAAAATTGAAAATAAAAATAAAAATATTAGTAACTAATTAAACTTATAGTTTGCTAATCTCTTGGTCAACCTAAGTTTAGTTTAAAAGATGAACTGATTGAAATCTATGCTTATTAGAAATCCTAGGATTAAATTAGTGTTCTTGAAGATGAATAAATAATTAGGTTTAACTAATTTAAGGTTGCATTTCTAAATGATTATTCATAGTTCATATTTAAATACTTTGATAGCATCACGTTAAGTTTAAAAAAAGACTTTTCTTATGCTATGCTTAGAAATTAGGATGAATTATAGTTTAATTTTAATTAGTGCAAACTAATTAGGATTTACAATATTTTTGCTCATCTTGCTTGATTCTCAATCAAAACCCTAGGGTAGATAATTCTTCATAGGTTCAATATGATGTTCACTCTTTTTAGACTAATACTTTGGTTGTGGTAGATGATTAGTGGGCTATAATTCTTTTTTCTTAATTAAATCTCTTTCTTACAATCAATATCTCTTTTTTTCAAGCTAACTGCTAGAGAAATTATTCCAAAAAGCTTCCATCGCATCCTTCCCTGTGGATCGACCCGTCTAGCCCTTCCTACACGGTTACATTGAGAAGAGACTAAGAACTTTCTGACTATAACTCTTTCTTTATTTCAATTCAAAAATTTTTCCTTCTCAATCACGTAACTACTTTCGAATGGAGTTACCGGTAAAGCACTGAGCGCTAGGTCCGCCTATCAGGCATGACTGAGAGACCTGACGGTCTAAGCGCACTCCTCTTTTAAGGAAGTAGGTGAGAGTCCGAAGGGCTGAAAGTAAGCCTGGGGTCTAAGCGCACTCCCGGTAGCTACCACGAAATCTATAAAGGTACAAGGCCTAAAACCTATTGGTAGCCATCCCAAAAGTGGGCAGAAGCCTCGAGGCTGTACTATGGTACCTGCACGGTTAATACCAAACACGCATACAGACATGATAACAGAACATGACAGGCAATGGCTAGCGATCAAACAAGCAAAGCTAGACAAGCTGGAGTAAGGTTAGCGTACAATGCTAGAGGCTCTCACGCTCGGTGTAGATACCACTCATGACGATGCCATGATAATGTGCACCTATCGCTCACGGCGTAACTACACTCGAGTGGAGTTAGCAAGAAAGCGTTGTACGCTAGACTTGCCAACTAGGCGGAGCATGAGAGCCTGGAGGCTAAACGCAATCTAGAAGTTGGGTATAGAAAGTCCGGAGGCTGAATGCAGCTCGAAAGCTGGGTATAGTACCTACAGCGCTGTTAGTATCGAGCATACACATAAAATAAAGCAGTAATAGACAACATCACAAGTATGACATATGTATAGGAAGTAAACTACTCTAGTACAAGCATTCATCACAGGCATAATACATGTACGATTCTAGGCACTCGGCCACATACAAATACAGGTACACGATCCACAGAAATACAATTTATAACACGAGAAAATAAAATACATAAAATCTTGAAAATACAACTCGACCTATCGAAGCGGGGAAACCCAATGATGAGGCGAGAATACTTGCCTAAATCTTCAGAAAATGCCATAAATTTGGAATCCCAAGAAACACGGGCACGCCCACCGATATATCAATATATATAAATATTTATAGAGAGAGAATGAGAGAGGAGGGAGAGGAGAGAGAAAGAGAATCAGTTAGAGGGAGAGAACGACTATAAGAGAGAGTTAGAGAGAGAAACTGAGAGTGGGGGAGAGAGAGAGAGGAGAGAGAGAGAAGAGAGAGAGAGAGTGAAACAAGAGAGGGGGGGGAGAGAGAGTACAAGAGAGGGGTTGCTGCCCCCTCTCTGCTCAACACAGGGGGCTAGGAGGCCCCTGGCCATGCTTGGCCGCCGGCCACCCCAAGGAGGGGAGAGGAGGCTTGGAGATGGTGGTGTTGGGTTGTTGATGATGAAGGTGGGGATAATGATGAGGGTGGTGGTAGTTGGTGGAGATGAAGATGGAAGTGGTGGTGGATGGTGGTGTTGATGGGGTTGATGTGGTAGTGAAGAGGTGGTGGAGAGGTGGAGAAGGTAGTGGTTATGGAGGTGGATTGGGTGGAGTTGGTGATGGATTGAAGAAGAAGGAGTTGGTGATGTGGGAGGTGATGATGGAGTAGGAGATGGAGTTTTGCATGGTTTCGTTTGGGGAGGAGCAGTCGTCAGGGTGGGGGGTTCGACCGGAGGTGAAGGCGCCAGTGATGGTGGTGTTGCCGAACTTGGGGGAAAGGAGAGGCCAAAATTGGTGGAGGAAAGAGAGGAGATATAAAAGAGAGAGAAATTGAGAGAATTTTAGAGAAAATTGAAAGAGAGAGGGAGAATCTGAGAGAGAGAGAGAGAGAGCAAGGAGGAGGAGGCACTGTTGGCATCGGCTGTGGGAGGAAGAAGAAGAAGAACAAAAATGAAAAGAAAAGAAAGAAAAAGGAAGAGATAAGGAGGAGAGAGGGGAGTAGATATTTTGGGGTTTTTTTGTATGGTGGAGAAAAAATAGGGAAAGAAAGAAAGAAAAAGATAAATAGCAGAAAAGGAGTGGATGAGAGTAAAAGGAGAAAGAAAGAAAAATTAAAAAAAATTATCTAGATAAGACTCCAAACTCGGGAAAACATTGAAAATACCAAAATGCCAGAAAAATGGAGTAATTCTGAAAGGTCTCGCAAAAATTCTCAAAAATAGTAAATATTATTTTAAAAGATATGGTAAAATCAAATTCAAGAAATTCAATCCTGTTTTAAAAATAAAAATCTAAAATTTACCAGCGATACTGGTCGAAACCAAAACTGGTCGAACTTCGATAAATTCAAAAAAATCTCTAAAAATGCACTAAGCTAGAAAATGTGATTCTAAGAAATAATGTAAAAGTGAATTTTAGAAATTCAACTCTGTTTGTAAACTAAAAATCTGAGAATCAATCGGCAACATCGGTCGATACCAGTTTTGAAGATTTTGCAGAATAATTCTGAAAAATTTCAGAAAATCATAAAATATCAAAACTATAAGACAATAATGTTTGAAATTAAAACCAATCAAATCTGACTATTAGAATGGTCAAATCAATTAATACACTGCGTTTGGGTCTCTGGCTCAGACTAGGGCCAACTCCAAGGCCGCGAATCCAGATACAATGCAAAACAATCGCATAAAAAATCATAAAATAAAACAAATGTGGAATATAAATCAAAAAATATGATTGAAATTATGAATGCATTTCTAAGCACGTATTCCTAGAACAGAGTGTTACAAAACTGATTAGATGAGTGAAGATTGGCAAGCCTAGGCTGTCCTCTATGGTTCTCTATTGCTTGGCATGGCAATGCTCAATGTTCTCTTCTAGTTATTGCTCAAGTTAGTTGACCCACTTAGGTTTCCATCTTGGCAATGGATTTTGTATGTGAATGGAGTAATTGCTTATTGACTTATAAACCCTCGAGGGCTTGTAATACCTTGTCTTCAAAAGATGGGTTCGACTAGGAAGGAGGGCTGGTGTTTGCACCCTTGGGTAAGTGTTAGGTTGAGTTTTGTTCTGATATGGAGCCCTAAATGGTTGAGAAAAGTGTCGGGTGATTATGGTTGGGACCTCTAAGAGAAATCAAGATGATTTCTCTAGCCAGGATCGTGTGTGTCGAAGAATAGATCGTTAGCTGGCATAGAGAAACCTTGAGCTACTTGCATTTGTTCTTGAACAAATTTTGTGTATTATGCAGCAATGAGATAGCCACTTACATAATGAGTCAGACTGAAACTGAGAGAACACACTTCCTGCTGGGTGGGGGTGTGAAGGTTGGGACTTGATCTCATCCTACGGAAAGACTTGGTCCAACTTTTGGGTCAACAAGTCAACTTTACTATGGATGCCTATAGACTGTCCCGACTTGTAAATGATTACACGTGCATTGCATATTTAGTGTCACATGTGTCACATTTCTTCATTTATTTTTGTAATAAAACTCTGCTATTTAATTCATTTTCATGTCTTCTAATATGCAAGGTAATTAATGAAGAAAAGGGAGAAATGGACCGGTTTACCTGATTAAATCTAAAAATTCAAAGATCAAGCAAATCAACAGGGATCTATTCAAATCCAAAGATTTTAGAAGCCATTCTATCTAAAGACCGAGTATATCAAATAAGATAATACCAGTTATAAATCAGTTAAAAACAGATTCTTGAAGACCTAATCGGTTAAGTTGAAGATCAAAAAATATATCATCAAATCTAAGTTGAAATTTGAATATCTAATTGGAGATGAACTAGGATAGGAAATCGACGATGGTCGCGCGGCTTGAATGAGTCTGTTGGGGGAGCGGTTCTCTTCCTATCTTCATACGCTCTCCCTTATCCTATTTCTTTTATAAATACTGGCATTTCTGAAGGCAGAGGGGCACCACTCTAGCAGAGAGTTAGAATTAGTCTTAGGCTTGTAGTTTAACTTAGTTTTTTATTTTTCTTTATGCAATTTTTCATTTTTCTTTATGTAACTGAGATCGGAGAAAAATTTCATGAAAGAAAGAGAAGAAGGTTGTATTGAGAGTGACATCAATGTAAGTTTCCTCTTTTTTTTATTGTTACTCTATTTTAATCAAAGTTACATTCTTATTTTATTCTTCTTTTTTTACTTTGCTCTTTTTTTTGTTTTTGATTATTTAACCAAAGTGAATCTAGTAGCATCGAAGTGCCTTGCCTTTGCGAGTGCCACTAATAGTTCATAATGATAGATTCCTCCTCTTAAGTGTCTGTATCATTTCATGCTTGTTCGTCTTGATAATGTAATGTGGCAGGAATTGAGTTCAATCTTATAGGTTATGCATGGATCGCCTCTGAAGTAAGGTAAGCCTTCGCCAACGATCCAAGGTAAGTAATCAGCCAAAAAGGTAAATAAATTTTTATTTCTTTTCTTTCATTTCTTACCTTAAAATATATCTTCAAAACCAACACTTCTTCTTTCTTTATTCTTTATTCTTTTTTACTTAGTTTAGATACACTTTCAAACACCAACATCAACTTCTTCTTCTTCTCCTCCTCCTCTTCTAATATTAACACTTTTCATATTCTTTTAAGAAACTAAGAAGAAACGATTTAACCGGAGTTAGTAACTTAGAAAGAACTTATTAAACGCTTCTATCACAGTCCCTCCTTATGCATCACGACCTGTATAGTCACTTGCTATAGTGGTAAAATTAAAAAACCTTGCACTTACTGAATCTAGTTTTAAACTTCTCTTTTCTGTGCACATGCTCACCTCAATTAAATTTTGGCATTGTTGCCGGGGAGGGACAGTAAATTTCTTTTTAAAGTTTACTAATGGTTAATTTATCTTAGCTGTTTTTACGTGCATGTACTGATTTTAGAAAACTAAAAGCTACAGAATACATTTGGCTGCTCTGTGGCCCTGCTCAAGAAAACAGGGCACCAGAACCTACACAACTGCCACGTAAAAGTTACAGAAGCCGCATTTCTGCTGCAGGAGTAGTGAACTACCAACCCTGATTTTTTACAGGGTTAGTGAATTACAAGCATATAGCTTCTGCTTCTATTAGTTTTACTGTTTGACATATTCTGCACACTGTTCTAACCTTAACAGTAACTTGTGCTTTGTAAATCATAAAAAATAGTTAGACTTTGCATCTAAGCATTTGTTTAATTCGTTCACATTTTTTTAATTACTGTTGAAGAGTGCTGGAGCAAAGGTACTTGTGCATAGCATTTACTATATTAAACATTCTTGTTTGATCATCTTGAATGTTACTTTTTGATAAATATTTGTGCACACGCACTAAAAGGAATTAAGGGCATATCCTTAAACAAGATAAGGTGGGAAGTCATTACCCATACTTAGCATGAAAATCATTTCCACACTCACTAATCCAGACTAACTTAAAATTGAGTAGACATTGGCTCTAGGGATATCTCGGGCTCAATTAGGAGATTGACCTAAGGGAGAAGTTGTTAAAATTTGGCTCAAGTAAAATCGGCGTCAAAGGTTGGGGATTGAGAAGCGAAACCTTAAAGAATAGTAGGTTAGCATAATTAGGCCCGTTACTCGGGCACGGATGCCTCCCATTGATCTTGCCCCTACCTGGCCGATTAACGTGCGGTCAGATTGCTGTAATGTATCTCCCGTAGACAGTCTAACAAGTTAGGAGTCATTTTGGTCCAACGTCTACCCTAACATAGGCTAGATTTTTTCTTTTTATTTGTTTACTTATTTGTTTTTCTTTGTTTATTTTTGTTAGTTTGTGTGAAATGGATTATAACAATAATTTTTCAATTTTAATAGTAATCCATATTACACCTCGATTTCTTTTTTGGATAACACTAACCCGACATTTCATAACTTTAAGCAGCCAAATATGCCAGATTGGTCTTATTCGAATCAATATATGTCAGAACTCCAGTATTATGAACAAGATTGGAATGATCATCATCACTCTTCACCGAGTCAGTGGGGATACAACTCCCCCAAGTCATATTATCAACCACCTTTCCAATAATCATTTTCATATACTCCTTTTTTTGATCAACCTATAGAAGAATAATTTGACATTAAAAGAAGTGAGAAATCCATACTCGAGTACTTGCAATCTTGAAACTCAAGTATCCCACAAAATTCCCAAATCCAAAACCCTTACTCCATTTTTCAAGTCCCACCACAACAAGAAGAACCATGTGACTTTGAAAATAGTACGGAATATATGACTCAAGTCCAAAGTTTTTTTACCTAGTCCATCGATAGGCTAGAAGAAAGAATTAGTCAAATGAAAAAATGTATAGAATGAGGAAACTTTCCCCACTCAATCTTTGACTATTCTAGATTCCCTAGCTATATTGATAGGAACCAAGAATCATAGTGTCTTGAAAACTTCAACCAAGATTTGATTTCATCACACCATCTTGAACTTGACCAATACCAAGCCATTGACAAATTGGCAAGTTTTTATTTCAATGAAATTGGACTTGAACATGAATGTGAACTCGATCTTCAATTTTGTGATTCAGTTTCAAATTTTGAATCAATATTGACTCCGGTATCCTTACCCGATTTGGACCTAATTCACGAGCCAACACTGATTTTCGAACCTATAGATTTAGAACATGAACCACCTATTTTGGATATTTACATTCTATTATTGGAAAAAGAATGTGAATCTTAATTTTTTTGATTTAGACTCAACTCTTGAAGCGGAACCGACTATTGAATCTAAACTTGATTTGAATTATATACTCGAGTCAGTGTTAGTTCCCGTTCCTTTCATTCCAGAGCCCAAATCATTCATTCCATAAAATCACATTTCTTTGTTGGACCTAGGTATAGACCTTACTGACTTCGTGATGATATTCCTAGATTGGTCATATAACCGAGATAAATTTAACATGAGGATCCTGCATGATCCGATTCATGTTAGAGATTGTAAATATGTAAATAGAAAAGAGGTCATAAAAGGTGAGTTTTGTGAACCACCACACTATCTAGATTGGGTAGCAACGCTTGGCCCAATCCGATCACCACCAAAACCCACACCTTGAGGTAACATTTTTCCTTCCGTACTTCTTTTTCATGTATATATGCATTCATTCATACATTAAGGACAATGCATGATATAGTGAGGGAGGGTTCTAACATAACATAGGCTTTCTTTAATTTATATTTAAAAAACTTTTTCTTTTAAAAACTTTTTGAAAAGAGAGATAATATTTTGACTTATTTTTTGAAAGAGATTAAGTTAATATTAAGGAATAAGAGAATCATAATTAAGATTTCTTATACTTGGTCAAAATAAGATTATTTGTTTGAATTTTAGGGTTAGCCAGAAAATTTGAAAAAGTAATTTAATCTTGACTTTTACCTTGATGAAATGCGTATACTCCATACACTTACACACTTAGGATTCTAAAACAAAGATTCTTATGCCTTATATAAATATAAATATAATATATATATATATATATATATATATATATATATATATATATATATTAAAAGTCCTCTGATTAAGTTGGGTATTTGCTCCTCATAAAGTATAAGTATTCACGCCTAAAAAAGGTCTATATTATAAATAAAAACCCTTAGTTTTGTGGACTTGTTTGCTCGAGTTCTTAAATCCTTGGGGTGTTTTCTCACTCGGTGCCCTAAAACCTTCTGGTTTGAGAGTTACCCACCTAATGTTCGTTATATATGCAAATTAGAAAGCCTAATAGAATTAAGAGATATTACCGCAAAATATATAAAAATAAGGTATAAGAGTTAGAGTTAAAGAATTCCGAGTCAAAATTTCACAGTCACGAAGGGGATATGACTTAGGATAAAACAATAGACTAGATGAGAAATATAGTTTAACTTCTTACCTTGATTGATAACAAGTTTTAGAATAGAGACTAAGTTTAGGGATGAATAATTTGGTGTTTCTATGACTTATAGATTTCTTAATTCTTATAAAATTATTTCAAATATTTTCTCGTCTAATTAAAATGTGTTTTCACAAATATTAACATTTTATTTCTCTTTCTTTACGGATTTTGTGGGTGTAATTCATAGAAAATCCTCACGAGACAAAACTCATCCTCTAGGGGTAACATAGAGGTTTAACGGCTTGTTGCACGTGCTAAGTGCAACCGTGATTCCTACGAAAATGAATTATATTAGATTAGCTCTATTTTTGCTTTTTTTATGTTTTGCTCTTTTTATGTTTTGCTCGAGGACGAGCAAAAGATAAGTGTGAGAGTGTGATTGTACACGTACATTACATATTTAGTGTCACATGTGTCACATTTTTTCATTTATTTTTGTAATAAAACTCTTCTATTTAATTCATTTTCACGTCTATTGGTATGTAGGGTAATTAATGAAGAAAAGGGAGAAATAAACTGGTTTACCCAATTAAATCCAGAAATTCAAAGATCAAGCAAATAACAGGAATCTATTCAAATCCAGAGGTTTTAGAAGTCATTCTATCTAAGGGTATATCAGATAAAATAATACCAGTTATAATCAGTTAAAAACAAAATTTTCAAGACCCAATAAGTTAAGCTGAAGATCAAAGGATATTCGTCAAATCTGAGTTGAAATTTGAAAATTCAATTGGAGATAAACCAGGATAGGAGATCGAAGATGGCTGCACTCCCAAGATCTGGCGCAACGGCCAAATCATGGCCGCGTAAATGCGACGCATTTGCATGGCTGGAATGAGTCGGTTGAGGAAGCAGTTGCTCTATCTTCATACGCTCTCCCTTATCCCATTTCTCCTATAAATACTGGCATTTCTGAAGGCAAAGGGGCACTACTCTAGCAGAAAGTAAGAATTAGGCTTAGGCTTGTAGTTTAACTTAGATTTTTATTTTTCTTTATGCAATTTTTTATTTTTCTTTATGTAACTGAGATCTGAGAAAAGTTTCATGAGAGAAAGAGAAGAAGGTTGTATTGAGAGTGACATCAGTGTAAGTTTCCTCTTTTCTTTTATTGTTACTCTATTTTAATCAAAGTTATATTCTTGTTTTATTCTTCTTCTTTTTTACTTTGCTTTTTTTTGTGTTCGATTATTTAATAGAAGTGAATCTAGTAGCATCGGAATTGTCTTGCCTTTACGAGTGCCACCGATAGCTCATGATGATGGATTCCTCTTCTTAAGTGTCCGTATCATTTCATGCTTGTTCATCTTGATGATATAATGTGGACGGGGTCTGAGTTTAATCTTATGAGTTATGCGTTAGTCGCCTCTGAAGTGAGGTAAGCCTTCGCCAATGATCCAAAGTAAGTAATCAGCCAAAGAGGTAAGTAAATTTTTATTTCTTTCCTTTCATTTCTTACTTTAAAATACATCTTTAAGACCAACACTTCTTTTTTTTTATATTCTTTCTTCTTTTTAACTTAGTATAGATACACTTTCAAACACCAACAACATCAACTTCTTCTTCTCCTCTTCTAATATCAACACTTTTCATTTTCTTTTAAGAAATTAAGAAGAAACGATTTAATCGGAGTCAGTAACTTAGAAAGAACTTACTAAACGCTTCTATCATAGTCCCTCCTTGTAGATTACGACCCGCATAACTACTTACTATAGTTATAGAATTGAGGAACCTTACACTTTCTTAATCTATTTCTAAACTTTTTTTTTCTGTGCACATGTTTGCCTCAATCAATAAACACCGCTTTTCTTTTGGATGATAATGGGTGTGACTCTATCAGAGCGAGAAATTGAAGCATGGTGCATGCAATTGTCACTCAAAGTATCGAAGAGTTTTCATGTTTTATCCTCATTTTTAGTCTTGAATGTACCACCGCACAAAGTGTGTACTATTTGACGGTATGGTTCAGATAGATTGTTATAGAAACACTGTACCAATTACCATTGGCATGACATGATGGGGACACTTTCTCAAGAAGTCTTTAAGCTCTCCCAAGTCTCATGAAATAATTTACTAGGATTTTAGAAAAAATTGGTAATGACTCTACGGATTTGGTTCGTTCGACCTATTGGGAAGTACTTCTTGAGAAATTCCTTCTGCGTTTGGTTCCTAGATTGGATGTTCACCCTTAATGTTTCTAGTTAACGTTTGGCTTTGTCCTTTAGGGGAAAAAGGAAAAAAAAGTGAGCCTAAGTGTATCGTCAGAAAAGTTTTGGATTTTGAAAGTGGAGCACACCTCTAGAAACTCATCTAAATGTTTGTAAGGGTCATCATTGGTAAGTCCATAAAAAGATGGTAGGAGTTGGATCAAGCTAGACTTAGTAGTGGTTCACACCCATATTAGGAATACAAATGCTTGAGGCTGAAGTATATGTGGAAGGAGTGAAGTACTCCTTCATTAGCTTGGTCGTAGGAAGGTCTTTAGCCATTGTGATGGGTGGTGTTCTATGCCTAAGGATTCCCTTAGGTTCTGAATTGAAGAAAGTCAAGTCAGAATTTTGAGACCTTTGACCTGGCATACACCAAGTTCATTTATTTATTTATTTTTTTAAAATTTATGTGTTAGACCTACCAAAACAATCAAGTGATTAAACAAGCAAACATATACTCTAGGGCTACCTAGGATTCTAACATATCTTAAGATACAATTTGATTTTTGAGTTTGTTGAACATACAATCAACTCTTCACCTTGGCCAGGTAAGTGGAACGGTTGTGGGAGGCTCCTCCTACTATCGGTAGGGATATAATAAAGAAACCACGTCCCTTAGAGGTGCCGCCCCCCGTAAATCACTTTTCTTATGCACCAAGCTGAAAGGAAGATTCATGAACTCAACTCGCTTTTAGACTTTCTTGTACTTAGAGAGTAAAATTGTTTATCCTTAGAGTCAACATCTAATAAATTTTAGTTAGAGGTTGCTTAATGCAAATGAAGTTGGTGGTTTGTGGGCCAAGTAATAGTGATAAAATCTCCACCTTATGTTATATAGAGTACACACTTAAAATGTTTTAAAATATGTAGCAAAATCATATGCAAAAAGTTTTGTATGTCCTTAACTAACTGCATGAATTTTGCAATTTTTATTTGGCGGTGGTAGCAACTATGCAGAAGATAGCAACAAAAATATTTTTTTTGTGCAGTTGCCAACTTATAGAAAATAGCACAATATAAAGTTTTCTAAATGCAAACTAAATAATGGATTCCCTAAGAAAAATCAGTCTTTACTCTTGAAATGCCATCTTTTAGAGGTAAATTGTGGTAATTTTTAATTAATAATCAAAATGAAAATTTAACAAAAGAAAGGAAAGTCTAACCAGATTTGTGAAAAGCAAAAACTCCAATTGTAGGCATCAAGTTGGTCCTTGCTTTTGCTCCTCTAGTAGTGCTCTTTTGCTCCTATTGTATCTAAAAGAAAAGAGAAAGAAAAAATAGTTTCTATAATTAGATCCAATTATCTTTAATAAAGAAAATCAAGCAACAACTCTCCCTGGCGATAATGCCAAAATTTGGTCGCTTTAAAACAGTCGTCATTAAATTTGCAAACTAATACAAATTTGAATTAAATCTAACTACTAATATTGAGTATAGCAGCAATACCAAGTCGAATCCACAGGGGTGTCGTGTTGAATTTCTAATGAAATATTGTTGAAGAAAACAATATATTTTTTTATCTTCTCTAAATTATCAATAACTACGTTAAACTAAATTCTCAGCAAATATCAAGTACTGAGGAGATATCAATTTCAAACAATTCTTGGGTTCTTAATCGCCTAAATTTATGACTTGAAATTATGGAATCACATAGATTTATCTCACTCTCCTAGACATAACCTATATATTCGTCATTCTAGAAACACCAATAAACATAGATTATCTCAATGACAATGAAATAAAATCAATTTAATGTGCGAATAAAATATCATAGGCATAGGCTATCTCGGATCAAGCCCTAGGTATAATCTATCTCGGTATCAATTATTCCAATATTAAAAATAAAAATGTAGCCCAAATAATTTAAAAATCAATCAATAGTTACAACTATAAAATTTAAGCTTAAGAACCCAGAATAATTTTTTTAGCCACACATAACTTTTACTTTTATTGCAAAAGTTTTAACAAAAATAATTACAACTCATAACAAGAGGAGGGGGAGAAGGAGGGGGGGAGAGGGGGGGGGGGGGGGGGGGAGAGAGAGAGAGAGAGAGAGAGAGAGAGAGAGAGAGAGAGATTAGCCAATGACCTCGGTCACGTGACTTGGTCTTCTCTTTGAACCGTAGTTTTTTTCCATCTCTGAAATCACATGCATTTTTCCTTCTTCAACCTGCAGTCTTCTCTGAACTCCTTTTGTTGCTGAGCTCCATCCCCTTTTATAGCTGTTGATACCTAGGGATTTGTTGGAGCTAGCTGCAATTTAGTTGGGATTTGATACCATCCATTAATCTCTTTAAGTCTCTGATATTATTTAGTAAAATCCCTTCTTATCCTTTTCTTTTTTTGATATTTGATATTACTCAAACTTGTGTTGATAGTTGAGCAATTGAGACTTGAGACTTGGTTTTGATTTTCTTGCTTGTTGCTAATGTTTGATGCTTTGTCCTGATTTGCTTGCTGAATTGCTTCAAAGAACTCTTGATGTGTATGATAAATCTGTTAAGAAGAAAAAGTATAATTAGTGAATGCAGATCATAAAATTACTAAATTATTGCTTCTCTTATATAATTTAATTCAAAAAACACTCAAAGGAATTAAATAATAAAAATATTAGATTTATCAATAGTTACATACTTGCATTGGTTTTTAAATGCCATATTCAGAGATTGCCTATCACATGCCTTGGATACAACTTGCGTAGGTAGACTTAAGAAGATCCAGTGGATACCCCTTATTGAGAAGGTGCAAAAAAGAATGGCCGATTGAAAGAGAAGCTACTCTCACTGGGAGGAAGGGTCCTGATGAATGAAATTGTATCTCAGTCTTCTCAACCATCCCCAGTACTTCCTTTCCTTCTTCCTGCTTTCAAGATGGATGGAAATGGAGATTGATTCTATAAGAAGACGAATTTTATGGAAAGGAGCACTTAGTGAAGGGAAGGGTTTTTTGCATTGTGAATTGGAAGCGAGTTTGCAAATGTAAGGAGTTTGATGGTTTAGGGCTTATCAACTTCTGGGACTTCAATATGTCCTTTCTCCTCAAATGATGGTAGAAGCTACTTGATGATCTCGGTCATAAGTGGACAGCGCTTATCTCACACAACTTCTGGCCAAAAATGGGTTGGTGGTCCGATAGGTGCACTAAGGTGCATCCTCATCTCAGTTTTGGAAATGAATAAGGATCGTCAAGGATGTCTTCTTTTGTGCAATTGCAATGGAGTTAAGGAATGAGGGCCTATGATATTTTGGGGGGATAAGTGGTGTTCGAGTGTTCTATTGGGGACACAATTTCCAAAAATATATTCTCTGTCCTTAGACCCAACCAGTTCAGTTTGCTTGCACTGATCGCTTAATGGATGGAATATTAACTAAATTACTTGTATCAGGAGGAGCACTTGAGCAAAGCGAAGAATTTTTAGAACTCCTTCTAGCCAATTTAAATGTTGACGAGGGGCAAAAGACCGCCCACGTTGGGAGTGGGATCCTAAACGAGCATTCATAGTAAGGAACACCTCTTCAGGCTCAACTACGGAGCTGCATTGTCATTTACTAAGGTAATGTGGAAGCTTAGGGCACCTATGATGGTTGGGGCATTTCTTTGGCTAGTTATTAATAAAGCTCTTCTTAAATGGGATAACCTGATGAAGAGGAGTTGGCAGGGGCCTAGCATTTGTGCCCCCTTTATGATAGATGAAGAATCTATCGTCCATCTTTTTCTAGGCTTCCTGTATATTGATCGCATTTGGGAGTGGTTGGCAGAGTGCCTGAGATTTCATGTTTTGCACTTGGCTCCCTCTGCGAACCTTCTATGGTCATCCTGAAGATGCGCATCTTTTACAAAACGCAAATAGGTTCTTTGGGATTTATCAGCAGCGACTGTTTTCTGGGAAATTTGAAAGGAAAAGAACAATAAAATATTTAATTGCTCGGTCAATCATCAAACCAAACTTTTCATGTATGCATTACTTTCATTTCTTCCTAGATCCATCTCCTTTCAGGCAACTCTAGGGAGTTGGTAAGGCGACTCATGGGGCAAATGCACACATGCCAGACATCTGATACTTAATTGGAAAAGACGCGAGTTTAGGGGTAACAACAGTGACACAAATGACATGTGACTGGCGACACGTTGGACCATTTTCGACGACATGGTCCATATGTATGCTTTTGCTTTAGGGGTCGTCTAGTGTCTTATGCAGACGACTTCTCTGCTATGAGGGTATTTTGTATTTATTTTTTGTTCCCTTCTGCACCTGAGGGTGCATCGAAACTTATAGAGTCTTTCTATGTTTTCACAACATGTATCCACATAGTTGTTTTAATTAAAATCTTATTAACAAAACGCAGGGAACTGGTTAGGTTCATCATCTTACTCTAAAAAAGAGGATTCAGCTATTGGGTTGACAAATTATGTGGAGAAAAGAAACTACTTGAGCAAGTTATGGTGCACGAGAAAGACGATGATTCTGAAGAAGGCCCTTTGATAGGCCAGGCCAAGTAGTTGGTGTAACACCCCATTTCTGAAATACGCACCTAAATACGTATTCTGATTTATAGATCATATTCTTTCAATTTTTTGCAGTAATCTTATTATGATTATTTATATCATTGCTTAGTATCGGATCTCGATTTTCACACTCAGAGTCAACCCTCGTCTGAATCGGGGACCAGATCCCATCGTACTGATCGATTCGACCTTTTTGATAGTTAAATTTGAACAATTTCAATATCAAACACTGTCTTTTAATATTTTAGATTTTTCTTGATTTTTTTGAATTTTTCTAAATTATTTTGAAGATATTCAAAATTAGTATCGATTGGTGTAGCCGACCAATTCTCAGATTTCTAGTTTACAAATGGAATTGAATTTCTAAAAATTGCTTTCACATTATTCTTTAGGATCACATTTTTGTATTTAATGCATTTTTAGAGATTTTTTTTCTAAATTTATCAAAATTTGACTGGATTTGGTGTCGACTCGTATTGCTGGTTGATTTTAAGATTTTTTTAATTTGAAAATGAGATTGAATTTCTTAAATCTGATTTCACCATGTATCTTAATATATTATTTGCTATTTTGAGAATTTTTGGAGACCTTTTCGAGTTACTTTATTTTTTCAGTATTTCTAGTTTTTTTCGGTGTTTTCTCCGATTCGGAGTTTATATCCAGATATTTTTTTTCTTTTTCTTTCTTTCCCTTTTTTCCCTCCACTTATTTTCTCTTTCTCTCTCTCTTTCCTTTCCTTTTCTTTTTTCTTTTTATCCTTTTTCCTCTACACAAAAACCTGCCCCCAAAATATCTTCCCACCTACTTCCTTTCTACTTTTCTTTTCCTTCTTCTTTCATTTTCTTTTCATATTTTGTTTTTCTTTCTTCCTCCCCCAGCCGATACCAATCTCTTCCTCACTCTCTCAAAATTCTCTCACTCTTTCTTTAATCCCTCATTCTCTCATCTTAATCTCTCTCCTTACTCTCCAATCTTTCTTCCTCTTTCCTCAATTTCATCTCTCTCCTTTCCCTCTCTCAACAACCAACCTCCACCTTCATCATGCTGGCCACCCAACTCCGGCGGCCGATCCCCACTCTTACGAGGGCCCCATGGCCATCTCCACCACCCCAAACTATGCCACCTCTTCCTTCTTGAATTTTAACTCCTCTACTCTCTCCATCAACATCACCATCATCATTTTTAACCTCACTACCACACCTCCTCCTTCTCCTCCATCCCACCACCAATTTTCACCACCACCACCCAAAAACCACCATCATCACCTAGTACAGTGAAAAATTGGTTTTGTTTATGTCAATTTGTCTCTCTGTGTGTTTGTACTGTTGACAGCTTTTGATAACCCAGACCTGTCCAGTTTTTATAGCTGTGTTGAAAGACCCGTTGGATATATATTTTAGGAGAAGACTTCATCTCTTTTCCTCTCTCTAAAGTCTTCATTTTTACTTCCTTATTATATTGCAGCAGAGGCACTAAATGCCTAAATTGTGCTCAGTTTTGATATCTTTTCTACAGCTGCATTTAATGATCTAATGGGCAGAAAATCTACCTCTCTCTATCTCCAACAGTTGGATTCATCTTTGACGTTGCCTAGTTGTTTATGTAGAACCTTGTTCATTCATTACAAGAAGATGAATACAACCAGAAACTTTCATAAAAGCAAAAACTGAGCTCTTCTACCTAAAAGCCTAAATTTCAAATCTCATCAAATGAACTGGTCCAGCCAATCATCTTCATTCAAGTTTTGAATTTCAGAGAAAGTCTCAAACATTCAATACGAGAGAATTTCACTAATTCATTTATTTCTCTATTTATTGGAGAATCTCAGCTCATCTTCTATATTTATTTTAGATTCTCAATATTACTGCTTTAGACTTATTATGCCAAGTTATTGTTGATAATACTTACAACTATATGGTTACATAAACTCTCCTATTGTATTATCTATTTCGATTTTATCATTATGCTTATTTTAGTTCTCATTATTGTGTTAGAGAACAACAATTATTGTCATACTCATTGTAATGTGCCTCAAGGTAGATGTATTGTGTAAATCCAAGATCGGAGAGTATCTTGGTGGTTTGTGAATCCAAGATTGGGTAGTGTCTTGGTGGATTGTAAATTCAAACTCAAAGAAGAGTCTTGGTGGTTGTAATCCGTTCTTCGCGGAGAAGCTTTTTAGTGAATTTGCAAATCCTAAAGTGGAGATCTCTAGGTGGTGAATGTAGGGGAGTTTCCCGAACCACCCTAAAACTGTTTGTGTTCTCTATGCTGTTATTATTGTTGTTTATCTGTTGTCCATATATATATATATATATATATATATATATATATATATATATATATATATATATATATATATATATATTATATTTCAATGTTATATGCTCTATTATGTTCTCTGTTAGTTCTCCACCAGACTGTATCATCCTACCATCAGACTGGATGATCCTACCAGTCTGCCTAACAGAGAACATAAGGCAGACTGGTAGGATCATCCAGTCTGATGGTAGGATGATACAGTCTGGTGGAGAACTAACAGAGAACATAATAGAGCAATATAACATTGAATATAATATATATATATATATATATATATATATATATATATATATATATATATATATATATTAAGTATATTTAATTTTTAGTTACCCTTGACCCTATTCACCCCATCTAAGGTCCAACAAATTTGTTATAATCTTTACAGACGATCTATTCGGCCAATCTTGAAGGGCTTGAGTATTCTCTTAAATATTTAACCTACTGTTAGGTTATCATTCAGAAAGTATTCAGGACTCTTTATGGTTATTTTAAATTACCAGTTATACCTTTTAGAGTAATCAGCGTCCAACATACAGAATTCATTATTATTATCAATTTTCTTTATTTATTTGCGATCAGTTTTATCAAGTTTTCTTTATTTACGATATTTTGGTCTACATCAGAGTGAGAGAGAACTTGTAGGATATCTAGTAATCTTATTATAGACCCTTTGTTAGGAATAGTTTTACGCCCAGCAGAAATTCAGATAGTGAAAGTTTGGCCAGTTTCGAAGTCAGCTTATTTCATATTATTCAGAGTGGGTCAGTTTACAGAAGTTCTGATAGATAATTATATTAGGAAAATAGTTCGATTACACAATATTTTAATTATTTTGCATCAGACAGAGATATGGGATTCAGATCATAATTCTGTTAAATTCTTCAGAGAAGTCTAAGAATTCTTCTCATATTCAGCCAATCTTATCACTCTCAGATAAACCAGGCAGTCCAATCAGGTCACTCAAATTTTTATTTATCTTCATCAGATAGAATTCTCTTTTAACAGATATCAGGTCAGTATTAATGTGGAACCGTCAGAAGCGTTATATGACAGGAAGCGCAGAAGGCGTCTAGATTTCGAGTTTATTGTTCAGTTAATTTGTGAGTGTTACCCTTAGTTGTAATATCTTAATTGGTATAATCTCATCTCTATCTTTTCTGCGTTCATATTCCTCATATCGAAATTTTGAGGATGAAATATTTGTAAGAAGGGTAGAATGTACACCCTGTTCCTAAAATAAGTACCAAGATACATATTATGATTTTTTGATCATATTTTTTTTGATTTCCCCAGTATATATTTTTGTTTTATGATTATTTATGTCATTGCTTGATATCAGATCTGAACTTTTAAACTTTTTTGAGTCAACCCCAGTCTGAAAAGAGGCCCAATTCCAATGTACTGATTGATTTAGCCTTTTTGATAGTTATATTTGATTGGTTTTAGTTTCAAACACTATTTTCTATTATTTTAGATTTTTTATGATTTTATAGAATTTTTTTGAATTATTTTGAAAGATCTTCAAAATCAGTATCGATTAGTGTCGCTGACCGATTCTCAGATTTTTAATTTACAAACAGAGTTAAATTTTTAAAAACTGCTTTCACATTATTCCTCAGGATCATATTGTTTTGTCTTTTAGTGCACTTTTGGAGATTTTTCAAAATTTATTAAATTCGACCGGATTTGTTGTCGACCGGTATCACCGATTGATTCTAGGACTTTTAATTTGAAAACGGTACTGAATTTCTTGAATTTGATTCACCATGTACCTTAATTTAATATTTTCTATTTTTGAGAATTTTTGTATAACTTTTCGAGTTACTTTATTTTTTTGATATTTTCGGTATTTTCAGTGTTTTCTTGGATCTGAAGTTTATACCCAGATATTTTCCTTTCTTATTCTTTCTTTCCCTTTTCTCCCTCACTCATTTTCTTACTCTCTTTTTTCTTTTCTTTTCTTTTTCCCTTTTCTCCTTTTTTTCCTTCACACAAAAATGTCCCCCCAAAATATCTTCCCATATTCTTCCTCTCTTGTTTTCTTTTCCTTCTTCTTTCTTTTTCTTTTCATTTTTATTTTTCTTTCTTCCTCTCCCAGCTGACGCCAACCTTCTCCTCCCTCTCTCTCAAAATTCTGTCACTTTCTTCCCTAATCTCTTGCTCTCTCATCTCAATCTCTCTCCTACTCTCCAATCTCTATTACTCCCTCCTCAATTTCATCTCTCTCCCTTCTTTTTCCAACAACTGGCCTCCACCCTCATCACGCTGGCCACCTAACTCTGGCAGCTGATCCCCACTCCGGTGAGCCCCCACGACCATCTCTACCACCTAGAACCATGGCCCAAGTGCTGTGCTGAACCAGGATGTACCGCCAGGTACTCAATACATGAACAATATGAATAAGATGGGATATCAGTCATTCAAGTCCCAACATATTGGAATAAATACTCAGCTACATCTAATCAATTCTCATTATCCAATCTGATCAAGATCATCAATCCGCTACCACTTCCATCAAGTTCAATCACAAGATCCAAAAACTCAAGTAACAAATCAATTATATATATGTGAAATCCACTAGGTCAGGCTAATCCCATGTACATCTATTCTTCAACCCCAAGTCAAACCATGTCCACTAATAGATCCAAGTCCAAAATTCAATCTTTTAATAAAGCAATGTTCTATTTAATCCATCCTCAATATCCTATTAAATTTTCACTATGTTCTATTTTAACAAAGAAAGATCTAGCCAGATAATTAGCTCACACAAAAATTCACACATTTAATTACGATCACTAACTAATCAACCTCAAGATCAAATCAGATTACAGCCTAACTTTATCACCACTAGATTTGAATCAAAATGTAAGCAATTAATTAATGACAAATGAAATACTTATACCTCAGTAATAAATACCGAGTTCATGTACATTGAAATCGAGGATATATCTGATCCATCATCACCTAGACACTGTACTCTTCCACAATATAATAATTTATGACTACTACTCTATCGTATATCTGTAAATTCACTATTTTACTAATCTGATCTATCATCACTAAAATATCCTACTCTCTCACAGTATTATAATTCATTATCAATCAATTATTCCAAATAATATCAACAAGTCCAAATACATATAATCAACAAATCTATATCTGATCCATTATCTATAATTTATGTAACTCTCCCATAATATAATGGTCTAGTAAAGATAATCTATTATATTCCTCTATATAAATATGATTTAAAGATCAAGTAAGGCATGATGCTTTAATAACAACAATTCCGTAATTTCACCAAATAATTCTCAGGGTCTGTACTTATTTATCTAGGACAAGTAACATAGTTAAATGTAGATATACATGAACATTACGGGCAAAATGTTATACATAGAAATTTATTCGTAACAATTTACAATTTCTAAAATTGTAACATTAATTAAACAATTTAAATAGCAAGTCATAAGTAATAAATCGGCACAAAAAATTTTATAAAAAAGTGTAAAACATTCACATAAAATGATACAACAAACACTCAAATAAAATAAACAACTAACATAAACACTTGATCAAAGTGAAACCTGCACAGAAAAATAGAGTTCAGAAATTGAAAATGAAATGTGCTAAGTTCTTCAATACTACTGCTATAACAGTGGCTATGCGGGTCGTGATCCATAAGGAGGGACTGCGAAAGCGTTTAAGTGTTCTTTTTAATTTACAAAATATTGGTTAAACTGTTTCTTCTATGTTTTTAAAAGAAAAGAAAAATGAAAGAATTCTAAGTTAAGTTAAGGAAAAATCAAAATAATTAAAGAAGAAGATGGTGTTTGTTTAAAGTGTTTTTTAAACTAAGAGATGAAAAGAACGAAAAGAAAGTTAAAAGTAAACTTACCTCTTATGCTTGCTTCATCTTACATCTTAAGCAACACTTAACTTGGCTTGAAAGCTTTCACCACATAAAATATAAGATTATCCTCATTCTATATTGCCTATATTAGATCATCAAAACTATGAAAAGTAAGTATGAATTGATACAAAATTTACCGTTTAGAAGTGAGGATCCATCATCATAAGCCATCAATGGCTCTTACAAGGGCGACGCATATTCGAGAGCATTAGAAGCATACAGAGTGAGATGAAGCATTAAGAGCAAGTACTAAAGAAAAGCAAGAATAAAATAAAAAGTATAACATTAATTAAATAAAAATATAAGAAAAAGAAGGAACTTACATCAATTGTCACCCTTAAATTCACTCGAATCTCTCTAATCTCAATTACATAAAGAAATAGAAAATTGCATAAACAGAAACAAAAATCTAAGTTAAAACTGAAACAAAATCTAGTCTAAGCTTTCTCTGCTAGAGTGGTGCCCTTTTTCCTCGTACAGTGGTGGTATTTATAGGTTGAAACGAATAAGAGAAAGCGTGCTTAAAGATGAGACCAAATCACTGGCCACATAGAAAAGATCTTCTGATAAGGTTGGATATAAGATTGGAGTATGGACAATATCGCTTGCGTAACAAAAAAAATCTTCTGATAATATCTATTTTGGATCTCTGGATTTTGACAAAAATTCCTTTGATTCCTTAAGCTAACCAAATAGATTACTCTAAATCTGATTTTAACTATATTTATTTGGCTTTATCTTTAATTAACTAAATAGATCTAATTAAATCAGAAGTTGACTGATTATTATTCGGTCTTTTCTTCTCCCTGTATTAAGATAAACCTACAAAATAATACATTAAGACAAGAAATTAGCAGGATTTATTACAAGATAGATGTGGGAATGTAATAATAGATATACTATAAACATGTACAATCACACCTCTACACATATCTTTTGCTTGTTCTCGAGCAAAATAAAAAAAAACTAAACTTAAGAATTTATTATGCCACTTTCGCAGGTCACACAACTACACTGAGCATGTGTAGCAAACCTTTAAACCTCTAAGTTTCTCTTAGAGAAATTGTAGTCTCCTGAGGATTTTCAGGGAATTACACCCACAAAATTCATAAAGAAAGAAAAACAAAGTGTTAATATTTTGAAAACACATTTTAAAAGAGGGAAAATATATTTGAAGTATTCTTGCAAAAATTCAAGTAATCCATAAGTCTTAGGATTATCAAAGCTTAGTCATTCCTAAACCGAGTCTCTATTCAAAAACTTGTTATAAATCAAGATAATAATTAAAATTATATTTCTCATC
The DNA here is from genome assembly GCA_038442645.1 of Agave tequilana. Classification (NCBI taxonomy): domain Eukaryota; kingdom Viridiplantae; phylum Streptophyta; class Magnoliopsida; order Asparagales; family Asparagaceae; genus Agave; species Agave tequilana. Next base: position 64,936 of record JAVJIF010021336.1, read on the forward strand.
TAATCTTTTATTTTATCCTAAATCATATAGATCTTTATGACCGTGAATGTTTTGACTAAGGGTTTTTCAACTCTAACTCTTTTATCTTATTATTTTTTTATATTTTATGGGGGTAATATTCTTTAGTTCTATTAGGCTTTCTAATTCTTTCATGTAACGGGCATTATGTCAGTGACTCCAAACTGGGCGGTCTTAGGACACCGGGTGAGAAAATATCCCAAGTTTTTTAAGAACTCGAGCAAATAAGGGCACAAAACAAAGGATTTTTATTTATAGTATGGACCACTTTTAGGCGTGAATACTTATACTTTATTAGGCACAAATATCCAACTTAATCAGAGAATTTTTCATATATATATATATATATATTTTTTTCTCTTTTTTCTCTTTTCATAAAGCATACGAATCTTTGTTTTAGAACTCTAAATGTGTAAGTGAATAAAATATGCATATTTCATCAAGGTAAAAATCAAGGCTAAATTACTTTTTTAATTTTTCTTCCTAACCTTAGAAATCAAACAAATAATCTTATTTTGACCAAGTATAAGAAATTCTAATTATGATTCTCCTACTCTTTAAAATTAACTTAATTTCTTATAAAAAATAGGTCAAAATATTGTTTCTCTTTTCAAAAAGTTTTTTAAAAGAAACAAATATTTTTTTTATCTATTAAAAGAAAACCTATGTTATGTTAAAACCCTCTCCCACACCTATCTCATGTATTGTCCTCAATGTTTGAATGAATGCATATACACATGAAAAAAGAAGAAAGGAAAAGAAAAATATTATCTCAAAGTGGTGGTTCTGGTGATGGTCGGATTGGACCAAGCTTTGTTGCCCATAAGTGATTATTCATCAATTTTCCATATGTTACACCACATTCCCAAATTTATTTTAAATAAAATCATGCTATTTAATCCTTTTTTTGCTTGGTGATGTGTAGATATTTATAAATAGGAGAAGAGAGAAAAAAGTCCAAAGAGACCAATTAAATTTGCATTTTAAAGCAAACCTAATTAAATTCTAAATTCTAAATTAATTCAGACTCGGAATCATACTGAATACCTCTTAGTATTCTGATTATAACTTTCTCTACAGAAATTCAAATCCGATGATTTAAAATTCTATGGAAAGAGGACTTAAATAGCTATAATTCTTATATTGACCAGCCATCTGATACGTCATATTCAGCAATCAACACACTGACTTGCTGCAGATCAATTAAGAATTGAATTTCCTGTATTGAATTGGGATTGAATTAAAACTCTTAATGTATATCTTATTGTGATTGACTCTAAGGCCTATTTAAAGAGCTGAAATCACACATACTAAATATCTCAGAGTTAATTCTAGAGATCATAACTTAGAATTTTCTTTAGTCTCTTTTCCGTATTTCTTTTGTAATTTTCTAGTGTTTATTCAAGTTTGATTTGTAAAGAAGGAGGAAGCTCTTTGTAATTGAAGAAGACAACATCAATAATAAGGTTTTTCTATTCTTCTTTCCAATTTCTCTTTTATTGTTATTTACTTGCTTTCTCCTTATTATCTTGCAATTTTCTATTTACCATGCTTTCCTTAATCTTCATCATGCATAGCTAATTTATTCTATGACTTATTAATATCTACACACCACTACTTCTATTTCTATGTTAGATGACCGATTGAATCATATGCATACTTAAACCTTAAAAGACACATGACGATGACTAATTAATCTATTATGTGCTAATATTAATCAATGATTTTTCTTATCTATACTTAGATTGCCTTGGTAGTTTAGTGTTGAATTCTGATTATTCTTCTTATTCTATGTTTGAAAATTTTTGATAGCCTAATGTTAGGCCTTACTTAATGATTATTTCAAATAGGGTTTTTTTCATTTTATGTATCTTATTTGAATTTAATGCAACTCTTAAAGTATAACTTTTGTGATCCAAAGTGAAGTATATTCTTGCATAAGTTAGTAAGCTAGTGGTGGTAGATGATTAGTAAGCCTTATTTTTTTTTCTGTTTAAAATCCTAGTTCCTAATCAAACTCTGTCTTCATCTTTTTATTTCTATCTCTAACACTTAACATAAACTTATTTCTTTTAAAACTAAGAAGAACCACTTAACCAATCTAGTGTGTAAAAAGATACCGAAACGCTTCTATCACATCTCTCCCTAAGATTGACCTGTATAACTATTGGTACTATAGATAAATTGCAAGAATTCAAAGTCCATTACAAATCGATAAACACTTTCCTTAAACTCTACTTTTTTGTCAATCAAATTTTGGCACCGTTGCCGGGGAGGGAACAGTATTTCCCTTTATTTACTAATTGATTTTTCTTCTCTATTTTTATGTGCAGGGATGATCACAGGAAATTGGCAATTGCAGAACATCAAAAGAGGCTCTGTGACTCTGCCCAAGAAAGTAGAGCACCTGATTCCATAAACAGGCCACGAAAATGCGGTAAAATTCGCATTTTTGCGGCTCTGCAGTGGAGTTGGTCACCCTACTTCTTTGCAGGGGGATTGAATTGCATTTTTATGACTTCTGCATTATTATTTCTCCCTGTTCTACATACTAATTTTTAATCCAACAATAATTCATGCTTGTAATCATTTAAAAAACGGCTAGACTTTGCATCATAGGGATTCTTTAATTCGTTTCTTTTCATTAATGTTGAAGAGTGTTAGAGATAAGGTGAAAAACACCTAGAGGGGGGTGGATAGGTGTTAATGCTAATCTAATGATCTTTTTAAACAAGTATGTATGTATGATGCAACCGGTCACTCAAAATAAGAAATTGAAGCCGAATTCCCCGTGAAGGGCTCTAGAACTTCTCCTCTTTGATTCCTCTAGATTATGAGTTGAGGCGCATAATTGGTTTCTTATTGAGATGAGTAAAGACCAAAAATGCAAGTGAATGTATTGGGAGCAATGGAGTGCAAGCAAGAGGTATCACAAGATAAAATGTAAAGCAATGAAAAACAATAAGGAAACCAATCGCAAATACAAGTAATTTGTTTCGAGGTTCGAGCCACCGCTCTACATCCCCGCCTCCACCACTGTGAAGGATTTCCACTAAATCCGCAAAGGGAATTACAAGTGGTCTACACAAGACCGGAGTATCGAACTCTCACCAATCCAACCTCTATACAAGAGGGATCTCAACACAAAGAAAATACAAGTAACAACGTGATCAAAAGGACCACAAACTTCTCTCTTACAACTCCTTATAGAATGGGAAAGATTTTTGGCTCAAGAAGTGAAGTGAGAAAATTCAGTTGTAAAGAAGTAAGAAAGAGCTTGAAACAACTGAAAAACTTTAACCAAGAACGCACTTTAGAAAGTGAGAGCTTTGAAAACTTTTCTTTCTTTTTAGAAACATAAAACAATGGGAGTTTTTCTTGAATTTAACAAGGGACCAATGCCAACTATTTATAGGGATTAGAAGAGATCTAATCATCATTTAAACTAGGTTAATAGGTCAGGAAATAGCCTCAGGAGATTCAAAATTGCTGAAAGATATATCAACATTAAATCCAGAAAAATAGTTTTCAATAAACTAGCCGTTGGAGGCTGCTGGCGGCTGTCGGTCGACCGGCCCGGTCGACCGGCGGTCTATCTGGCAAACTAGCCGTTGGACTCGGTCGACCGGTTGGTCGACCGAAGGCTAAACAAAAAAACACAAGTTTGTTCTGTCGGTCGACTGGCCCTGTCGACCGACAAAACCCGAAAGCAAGGGTCAGTCAGTCGGTCGACCGGTCCGGTCGACCGGCAGACGTGCACAAACGTGCATGCCAAAGCCACAAGGCCCGGCCGACCGATGCAGTCGACCGATCAGGCCTGAAATAGATCCGGTCGACCGCCCGGTCGACCGTTGGGCCTGAAACAGTATTTTATGGGAAAAATTTTGAACTTAGAAGAATTTTTAAAATATTTTTAAATGGCTAGATGATTAAGTAGCATGCTATAAGGTTTGGTATACATGATATAAACAAGACGTAAAAATATAAAATATTTAGAGACATGTATATCAACCAAGACATGTACCTAATCCAACTATCCAAAACAAAACCGTATTTTAAAAAAAAATGAAAGTGTGTGTGTGTTTTCTTGAGCCAACTTATCATAACCTCATTCTTTAACAAACTAATTCTTACAATGGTTCTAGGTGACTACAAGATCTTCAAATTAGGGCTTCTCCATATGCAATGTTGAATAGCTTAAATCCTTGAACCCGAATTGAGTCAGCTTGAGTCAAAATACCTTCCTTTAGGGAAGAACACATCTTGTATCTTTAGAACCCTGAAACACACTTAAACATTAAAATATGATTAGTACAAATAACTATATATGTTTTGTAATCATCAAAACTCAAAACTGGTAATTGTAACCTTGGGCCAACAATCTCCCCCATTTTGATGATGACAAAATATATGAGTTATTTTTTAAAAAAATGAAAAAAATGGGAAAGGAGCTTGGAAGCTCCCCCTCAAAACATGCTATATTATGAATGGCTATATACACGAATGAAAAGTAAAAACAAGAATTTGGCATAAAAACGATATAAGAATTCAAAACATATAGCTCAACAAACAATAACTCAAAACATAAAACACATAACTTAAAACTGAAACTCAAAACTCAAAAACTCAAACTCAAAACTAATAACTCATAACTCAAAATAAAATGAACTTTTTCTCCCCCTTTTTGTCATACATCAAAAAGGGTAAACATTGTTAAAAAAATTTCATGATTCCATAACACAAACATTCAGTTCTCCACAAATAAAAGAAAATCTAGTATAGTCTAGTGGTTTTGTAAAAATATCGGCAAGTTGAGAATCGGTAGAAACATAATCAATGTCAATATCACCTTTCTCATAATGATCTCTAAGAAAGTGATACCGAATGTCAATGTGCTTAGTCTTACTATGTTGATTAGCATTTTAGTCATATGAATGTCACAAAATATTTTAATATGGTCAAAATGTAAATCATAGTCAAGGAGAGTATGTTTCATCCAAAGGACTTGTGCACAATAAGCCCCCGCCGCAACATACTCCGCCTCGGCAGTTGAGGGCTTCCGAATTTTGTTTCTTGGAAGACCATGAAACAAGACAATTACCGAGAAATTGACATATTCCACTTGTACTCTTCCTATCCACTCTACAACCCGCATAGTCGGCATCCGAAAAACTCCTCATGGAAAATTGTCCGGTCTTCGGATACTACAAACCCATTTCAATTGTGCCCTTAAGGTATCTAATAATGCTTTTTACCGCAATCAAATGGGACTCTTTAAGACACGATTGAAATCGAGAACAAAGACATACATAAAATATAATGTCCGGCCTACTAGCCATTAAATACAATAAGCTACCAATCATGCTACGGTAGAGTTTAATGTCTACATTTGTACCTTGTTCATCCTTGTCAAGCTTTGTGGTAATAGCCATGGGAGTTTTGCTTGTCTTAGACCTTTCAAGCCCAAATTTCTTGATGAGTTCCTTCGTGTACTTGGCTTGATTGATGAAAATACCATCCTTCCTTTGCTTGATTTGGAGACCAAGGAAGTAGTTAACCTCGCCTATCATAGACATCTCAAATTCTTCCTTCATGCATGATTCAAAAACTTTGCAAAGATTTTCATTAGTAGAACCAAATATGATATCATCAACATATATTTGAACTATAAGTATATCATTTTCAACATGTTTGGTAAACAAAGTAGTATCTATTTTTCCTTTATTAAAACTATTAGAAATAAGAAATGAAGAAAGTCTTTCATACCAAGCCCCAGGGTTTGTTTTAAACCATAAAGAGCATTGTCTAGTTTGAAAATAAAATCCGGATGTGTAGGATCAACAAACCCGGGGGTTGTTCAACATACACCTCCTCTTCAATAATCCATTTAAGAAAGCACTTTTTACATCCATTTGAAAAAGTTTAAAATCTTTATATGAAGCAAATGTAAGTGTCATCCGTATGGCTTCAAGCCATGCTACAGGTGCAAAAGTTTTCTTAAAATCGATACATTCGACTTGAGTGTAACCTTGGGCCACTAACCTAGCTTTATTCCTAATAACATTACCCGACTCATCCATCTTGTTCCTAAAAATCTATTTAGTACCAATTGTTGGTCTATCATGGAGCCTAGGAACAAGATGCCAAACTTGATTGCGCTCGAATTGATTGAGCTCCTCTTGCATGGCAAGCAACCAATATGAGTCGCCCTCGGCTTCGAGGATGTTCTTTGGTTCAAAATGAGAAATAAATGCATAGTGCCCACAAAGATCGTGAAGTTTAGAACGAGTAGTTACCCCTTTTGATACTTCACCTATAATAAGATCCTTGGGATGATGTGGATTGAATCTCTAATCTTTTGGAAGTGGTTGAGTAGTCTCCACTTCAACTTCTTGAATTTCATTTTCTTCATCACCCTTTGCATGTCTTCAAGAGTAGGTGAGTCCTTCAAAGAAATTTTCTCCATGTCTTCATTTAGGGAATCTATTTCTATAACATTCTCAACAAACACATTAGATTCCTCAAACTTTACATGTATAGATTCTTCAATAGTCAAGGATGACTTATTGAATACTCTATAAGCTTTATTAGTGTTAGAGTAACCAACAAAATTGCTTCATAAGACTTTGCATCAAATTTACCTAAATTATTTTTAGTATTCAAAACAAAACATTTACAACCAAAAACTTTAAAGTATGAAACATTTGGCTTTCTAGAAAAATAAATCTCAAAAGATGTTTTAGAAGTGTTTTTGTATAAGAAAATCCTATTTGATATGTAGCAAGATGTGTTAACGGCCTCGGCCTATAGATAATGAGGGAGACCGTACTCATTTATCATTGTCCTAGCCATCTCTTGTAATGTACGACTTTTCTCTCAACAACTCTATTTTGTTGTGGAGTTCTAGGACAAGATAGTTCATGTTTAATTCCATGTTCTTCACAAAAAGTGATAAAGGGTTAGTTATTGAATTCACCACCTCTATCACTTCTTATTCTTAAAATAGAAGAATCTTTTTCCTTTTCAACTCTTTTCTTAAAGGTTTGAAAATATGAAAAGGCTTAATTTTTGTGTTCTAAAAGAAAACCCAAGTAAAACGAGAGAAATCATCAACTAAAATGAAAGCAAAACGATTCCCATTTAGACTTTTGGTTTGTGTAGGACCAAACAAATCCATATGGATCAACTCTAATGGTCGTGATGTCATGATATCCTTGATTGACTTGAAAGAGGACTTGGTTTGTTTCCCAAGTTGGCACGCATCGCAAATGCGGTCCTTTTCAAATTTCAAGTAAGGAATACCTTTCACCATTTTCTTATTGTTTAATCTAGTTAGATGGTCAAAAGAAATGTGGCCTAATCTCCTATGCCACAACCAAGAGTCATAATCGAGGGCTTTCAAATAAGTAGCATGGCATAGCATATTAGACATGTCAATTATGTATACATTGTTTTCATGAAATCCAAAAAATATACATGTATTGGATTGTCTATCAATAGCACTACATGCTAGGTCATCAAAAATAAAATTAAAACTTTTATTACAAAGTTAACTAACACTCAAGAGATTATGCTTGAGGCCATCAACTAAAATAACATTTTCTATTAAAGGAGATGCACCAAGTTTAATATTACTAATACCAATGATCTTTCCTTTTGCGTCATCTCCGAAGGTGACGGTGCCACCTTCATGGTATCTTGATAGGGTTGCGAAGTTGTTGATATCCCATGTCATGTGCCTTGACCAACCACTATCAAGATACCACAACTCCTTACGTCGTTGGGCTTTGGAATGTACCTATATCATTAACAAATTTGTTAACTTTGGTACCCAAACTTTCTTGGGTCCTTGAATGTTAGTATTCTAAACCCAAACATGATTATGCGATGCATTAATCCTATTATAGCAAAATTTAACCAAATGACCTTTACGGCCACAATATGTGCATGAAAAACTTTACCATACATGAATGCATGGTGAGTGTGTGGAGTGTGGGCATGTTAGGGTGCTTGGTATGATGTAAAGGTTGTGATTTATGAACATGAGTATGAGTAGCATGTGAATGTTTCTTAGGAACATGTTTGTTAGGAACATAGCCTCTAGTCTAGTTTTATCAAATTCACATTTCTTCAAACTACTCCTAATGAATCAATTTTCTTCTTTAGCAAGGAAATCTCGTTTTCATCAATTTGTGAAAATTTACCTTTGCAAGAAATATTATAGTCATCAAAATCCTTTTGAGTAGAAGATAGAGTTGAAAATAATTCATCTTTTTCTTTTGTAAGAATAAAACTTTATGGTTGAGTGATTCATTTTCCTTTTTCATTTTCAAGTATTTCTTTTTGAGAAAATCAAGTTATAAGATAGTCCTTCAAAAGCTTCTCCTAGTTCATCTATAGATAGTTCACAATCAATGGATGTATCGGGAGTTACCTTGCTTGTGCTTTCATTTGCCATGAAGCACATGTTGGCGGTGTCGACTTCCTCATCGGATTCACTCTCCGAATCCCAAGTAGCCTTTAAAGCTTTCTTTTTATAAGGCTTCTTGAAGGTGGAGGGTTTACCTTTATTTTTCGGACATTCTGCAACAATGTGACCCGGCTTCCGGCAATTGAAGCAAATGATTTTCTTCTCTTCTTTACCTTGCCATCTCCTTCTTTGTTGGAACTTTGCCTTGTTGTACATTCTCCAAACGTTCTTTACAAGAAGAGAAAGATCTTCATCATCCTCTTCTTCATCATCCTCGTCGGAGTAGGTGGAAGAACTCTTGAAGGCAATAGCTTTCTTCTTGGGAGGATCCATCTCTTCTCTTGCTTTTCTTTCCATTTCATGGGCTTGAGATTCCCAATGAGACCGATAAGCTCCATTTCTTCCTTGTCATTGAGCTCCTTCAAAGTTGTGGCTTTGACTTCTCAAGATGGAGGGAGTGCACGGATGATCTTCCTCACTTTTTGGTCGTTATCAATGCCGTCACCTAAAGAAGAAAGTCCATTAGTAATCTTTGTAAACTTAGTAACCATATCATCTATGGTTTCATTCTCTTGCATAGAAAAATTTTCTTATTGAGAATGAAGAAGGTCGATTTTTGCCCTCTTTACTTGTGAAGTTCCCCCATGAGTGACAAGTAAGTGAGTCCAAATCTCATGTGCGGATTTGCAATGAATGATCCTAGAAATATCATCATCATTAAGAGCTTGAAGTAAGGCATAGTGTGCCCTAGCATTAGCATCAAACTCTTTCGTGGTAATATCGGACCAAGTGTCCTCATCACCAAGGGTGCACTAAAAGGTTTGGTCACCGCCTTTGCAACCCGGCTCCCTAAGGATTGCAAAAACACGTTCATCTTAACCTTCCATATGGGAAAGTTAAGGCCATCAAACTTGGGTGGGGTCTTAATTCCTTCGGCTATTTTTACTAAGTGTAAGAGGATGAAAAATGAATAAAGTAATTAGCAATATAGGATCTCTCTAAGGTTGTTAAGCCAAGAGCCTAGAGACCAAAGCTCTGATACCAATTAAAAAACACCTAGAGGGGGGGGTGAATAGGTGTTAATGCTAATCTAATGATCTTTTTAAATAAGTATGTATATATGATGCAACCGGTCACTCAAAATAAGAAATTGAAGCTGAATTCCCCGTGAAGGGCTCTAGAACTTCTCCTCTTTGATTCCTCTAGATTATGAGTTGAGGCGTGTAATTGCTTTCTTGTTGAGATGAGTAAAGACCGAAAATGCAAGTGAATGAAATGGGAGCAATGAAGTGCAAGCAAGAGGTATCACAAGATAAAAATATAAAGCAATAAAAAACAATAAGGAAACCAATCGCAAACACAAGTAATTTGTTTCGAGGTTCGAGCCACCGCTCTATGTCCCCACCTCCACCACCGTGAAGGATTTTCACTAAATCCGCAGGGAATTACAAGAGGTCTACACAAGACCGGAGTACCGAACTCCCACCAATCCAACCTCTATACAAGAGGGATTTCAACACAAAAAATACAAGTAACAAGGTGATCAAAAGGCCACAAATTCTCTCTTACAACTCCTTATAGAATGGGAAAGATTTTTGGCTCAAGAAGTGAAGTGAGAAAATTCAGTTGTAAAGAAGTAAGAAAGAGCTTGAAAACAACTGAAAAACTTTAACCAAGAATTCACTTTAGAATGTGAGAGCATTGAAAACTTTTCTTTCTTTTTGAAAACTTAAAACAATGGGAGTTTTTCTTGAATTTAACAAGGGACTGATTAGTCTCTAATTTTGCATAATTTTCATCACATTCTCACATTTATTTGATAATAAATTCTGCTAATAATACCTTACTTCCTTGATTCTAGGTCCATGGTGTTCAAATGAAGAAGAAGACCTAAATCACCATTTAATTGGTGATTAAGATCCTACCAAGTAGCCATTGAACTTAGAGTGAAGATTTTGTCAGCCTAGGGAGTCAAATCGCAAATCCAAGAGTACAGGTGGTCAGAAGACAGTCTGGGCGACGCGCTACCCAAAACTGGGCGCGCGCCACCCTGGCTTGGCCGCGGAAACGCGGCCAAAGCCGCGTTTCTGCGGCCATCTTGGCGCGCGCGCGCTTCAATTTTGGGCCACGTGCTATGCACGTGGCCCCCCTTGCCCTGGTGCCTATAAAAGCCCCCCCAGGGGTCTTCAGTGAGGCAGATCAGAGTTTAAGCAAATTTTGTAATCTTGTTTTTAGTTTGTAGTTGTTGTTGTTCTTCTTCTAGTTTTAGGTTTTAGCCATTAAAGTGAAAGAGAGAGAGAGTGTGTAAAGTGTTGTATTTGAAGGGTGACAAGATAATACAAGTACTACTTCTCTTCCTTCTTTCATTTACTTGTCTTTGCATTTACTTTTACTTGTTGTAGTGTAATTTCTTTCTTCCCCACTTCTTCTCTTTTACTTTGTTGTAGTGTAACTTCCTTTCTTTAACTTTTCTTTTCTTTTGTTTTCTTGTAGTGTAACTCCCTCTTTCCACTTCTTCTACTTTGTTGTTTCTTTTACTTTTATGGCTAACTAACTTTTTCATTTAGCATGGCTAACTAACTACTAACCCACTAATTTCTAACACTTGTTTGATAACCCGCATGAGTCAATAGTGCCAAACAAGCCTTGTGCAAATGAGAGCTATGGCATCTTAAGACGAGGGTTCTAACTCTAATTTACCTACAAGTATCTACTTTCTTATACTTCATGCTTAATGAGTTTTGATGATTTATGAGTTGTATACTTTACTTGCTATTGTAAGTTAGAGACTTTTCCTTTTAACTTTGCCGATACCGATAGTGCACTCGAGTCTTCCCTTATTCTCGCCTTCTATCGGATCTTGATAAGGGAATGTCCGAGTTTTTGCCGTGTAAGGCTAAGTTTTAGGATGAACTTTCACTCGATTTCCACGTGAATAGTTCCAATGCACAAGGGTTGTGTTTGTCTATGATCCATCGTGAGGCTATCTTCAAAAAGTTAGAAATTAGTGGGAGCACTTAGTAGAAAGTTAGCCATGCATTTTTACAACTAAGAAAAAAATCACTTTTACAAACCACCAAAACATTTTCCAACAATTCTTAAAAACAACTTCTTTCACTTTTCAATTCTTTATTTGGAAACAAGAACTTTCTTTCGTCTTGAACATAAAAGCCGCATCAAGCTTCCATCGCTCTCCCTCCTTGTGGATACGACCCGTATAGCCACTTCGCTACTACGGAAGAATCGCAAAAGCAGTAACATCAACCCACACTTCCTTCTCTTATTTTAGTACTTGCTTTTTGCCGATCAAATTTTGGCACCGTTGCCGGGGAGGGAACGGCTTTATTGTTCGCTACTAAAGATTGTTCTTTTTCTTTTGTGTAGGAGAAGTACCAAGGAGCTCACTTTCAAGGGAAGCAAAAGAGGTGGCCATGGACATTGCGCGAGGATTTATTTGCCTTCGGAAAATTCGTGTAAAAACGAGTTTTTCCGATTGAAGTACTAACCTACTCGTTTGCAGGGTTGCCGAAAGCCGCTAAAAAAAAAAATTGCTTTCTAATTTTTTTTTTTAGTTTCCTTGAATGCTTCACCCTATGCATGTGTAATAAACTCAACAGAAATTCATTTGTTGCTTAATTAAAATTTGGACTAGACCTTTGCATATAGGGCACGTGTCTATTTCAATTCATTTCAATTTCTGTTGAAGAGTGCTGGAGATAAGGTACGTGTGCATTCATATAGAATAGGACCAACATTTTGAAGTGATTTACCGCTTTGAGTGTTGCCTTGTTGTGAATAAACTGTACACTTGCACAATTGACTTTAAAGGTAAAACCCAAATAAGCAAGATAAGGTGGGGATTTCATCACCCTTCCTTAGCCCAAAAACCATCTCCAAGTGCACTCACATTTTCCCAAGACTTAACTAAAAATCAATAGACGTTGGCCCTAGGGATATCTCGGACTCACTAAGAGATTAACTGAGGTTAGAAATTGTAAGAACTATACTCCTGCAAAATCGGTGTCTAAGGAAAGTGGATTGAGAGGTAAAGCCTCGAAAGCTCCGTGGTTTGGCATAATTAGGCCCGTGGCTCTACCCGGATACCTCCCCCGAGCTTTGCCCTTTCCTGGCCGATTAGCTTGTAGTCGAGTTCCTGCAACAACCTTCCCCGGAGAATCGACCAGTTAGGAGTCGTCTAGATCCAGGTACCTTAGACTAAGGCTTGTGGTTGTTTTTCTTTCTTTTGTTTGTTTTTAGTTCTTTTTCGATTGTTTGTTGTCTTCACGTTGGTTGTGGTGTGCTGCATGCAAGAGTGGGTGAGAGATCCGTCAACTTCCAGATTAACAAGAAACACTTCTCTACCCTTGCATCCAGAACCGGTGATGGCGTCACTTCAGGATAGATTTTACCCGATCAGAACTTCACTTCCATCTTTCATAAAACTTCCTGAAGCAAACGGTAATAATTTTGAGTTAAAGCCCCAATTCATTAACACTCTTCCCAAATTTCATGGTTTAGAATCAGAGGACGCATACTTCTTTGTTAGGGAATTTGAAGAAGTATGCCTCATGATGCGTATACCCTAGCTAGGAGACGATGCCATTAGGTTACGTTTCATCCCTTTTTCTCTAAAGGACCTAGCTAAGAAGTGGTTGTACAGCTTGGCAGCAGATTCAGTCACGACCTGGGATGATTTCGTCAAGGCCTTCTTGAAGAAATTCTACCCCATTCACAAGACTGCCCTCATTAGGAAGAACATCATGCAGTTTAAGCAAGACCCGAGCGAACCATTTTGGAGATACTTTGAGCGATTCAAAGATCTCCTCGCTCAGTGCCCTCATATGGCGTGGAGAAATGGCGTCAATGCCAGATTCTCTAGATGGTCTAGATTATCAGACTAGGACCCTGTTAGAAACAATGTGTCAGGGAGGGTTCTTGTAGAAGGATGAGAATCAGGGTTGGATTTATTTGAGGACTTAGCGGAGAAAACCCTGCAATGGGAGCCAGCCACGGAAAAACCTAGGAATTCACAATCTATACCTTCAAGAGGAGGGCTCCTATCCTTAGAATCATCCATAGCTGCCGAGGCTAAGATTGCTACCCTGATGAGAAGGATAGAGGCTCTAGAAACAAAAGAGCCTGCTAGTGTCAACCAGATCAACCCACCACCAATTCACAATCCGGGTTGTTCATATTGTCAGGCACCGAACCATGTCTTTGAAGAGTGTCCTGTTTTCCATGCCTAGCAAGTGCCACTGGAACACATGAACGCGGCTTACTCACGGCCGCCTCACAACCCCTACTCGCAGACCTACAATCCCGGCTGGAGGAATCACCTAAATTTCTCCTGGGCCCAAACAATCCTCCCAGCCCTAATTTTTCCAACAACTTTCACCATCCTGCTCATCTACCACCTTTTCCCAGTCAAGCCCCATCTTCCTCCTCCCAAGGCTCTCTAATGGAAAAGAAAATCAGTAAATTAGAGGAGAGCATAGAGGCTTTCATTAAGTCCCAGGCTGCTTTCATGCAGAACCAGGGACAAACTCTGAATAGTCATTCACAGGCCATATCAAGGTTGGAATTACAGATGAGCCAGTTAGCTAGCTCCCTAAGTGAAAGACCTAAGGTATTTTGCCTAGTCAGCCATTAGTTAACCCAAAAACCTCCAACCAAGCATATGAAGTTCAGGATCCATCAATTAACCAGTGTAATGCTGTTCACACACTAAGATCTGGAAAGAAGGTAGACAACCAGGTCTACCAGCAGAAGAGTCCAGTCCATCCTGATCCCACTCAAGCCTCCACCTCTGCTAGTTCCTCCCAATCCGCTCCACAGACATCTGACGAGGACAAAGCTGCTGAACAAGTTCACAAGCCTGTAGCACCCTTTCCCAATAGGCTTAGGAACAATAATAAAAATATGCACATGGAGAAAATGCTAGAGATGTTCAACCAGGTTAAGTTAAATGTGCCACTTCTAGACGCTATCCAACAAGTCCCGGCTTATGCCAAATTTCTGAAGGATATGTGTACTAAGAAGAGAAAGACCAATATGCCCAAGAAAGTGTTCTTGGCCACTAACATAAGCGAAATTCTGTCTGGTCCCATTCCGGTGAAATACAAGGATCACGGATGTCCCACCATTTCCTGCACCATAGGACAGACCGAAATCAGTAGAGCGCTTCTTGACCTGGGAGCAAGTATCAACTTGCTACCTCTCTCAGTATACCAGCAACTTGGGTTGGGTGAGCTAAGCCCAACTCGAGTCACCATTCAGCTAGCTGACCGATCTGTGAAGATCCCAAAGGGGGAAATCACAGATGTCCTCATCCGGGTCGGGGATTTCATTTACCCCGTTGACTTCATTGTGCTTGAGACCCAACCTGTGTCCAATCTTAGGTCTCAAACTCCCGTCATCTTAGGGCGCCCATTCCTTGCTACAGCCAATGCCATAATCAACTGTAGGAACGGGTCCATGCGATTAACTTTCGGAGACATGACGAAGGAAGTCAATGTCTTCAATCTTGGAAGACAACCTAGGGATGTCAATGATCAGACATTTGAGGTCAATTCTATTGAAAACCTGACCAGTGAACATGAGGAATGCATGGAGATAGAAGCTGAGGCAGAGTTTGATCTGGAGGCTGAGGATTTTAATCTAGACCAGATCGTGGATTCAGCAGTGGATTGGGCATCAAGCCCTAGTGTACCCCATCTTAGGATCGAAAGCCCAGAGATTTCCTCCAATGAAGCAACACCTTCCCTAGAGTTGAAAGCCCTGCCTGAACATCTCAAGTACGCCTATCTGGGCGGAAAGGACACCTTGCCAGTCATCATAGCATCCCACCTGACTGAGCAACAAGAGGACAGCTTAATATCTATTCTGGAAAGACATAGGGAAGCCATTGGATGGACAATGAAGGACATCAAGGGAATAAGTCCAGCCATAGTGCAACATAGAATCCATTTAGTTGATGAAGCAATCCCTAGGAGGGACCCGCAACGTAGGCTTAACCCTCTCATGCAAGAGGCAGTGAAGGCTGAAATTCTGAAACTATTAGATAATGGGATCATTTATCCCATTTCTGATAGCCAATGGGTTAGCCCTGTTCATGCGGTCCCAAAGAAGGCTGGCTTTACGGTAGTAGAAAATGAGGAAAAAGAGTTGATACAAATAAGATTTCCTACCAAGGTTCATGTTTGTATCGACTACAGGAAGTTGAATGCTGCTACCCGTAAAGACCATTTCCCGCTACCCTTCATCGACCAAATGCTTGAGCGTTTGGCTGGACATGAGTACTACTGCTTTCTGGATGGGTACTCGAGATACAATCAAATCCCCATTGCTACCGAGGACCAAGAAAAGACGACGTTCACCTGCCCGTTCGGAACCTTCGCTTATAGGCGCATGCCTTTTGGATTGTGCAATGCTCCTGCAACGTTCTAACGGTGCATGCTTAGTTTGTTCTCTGATATGGTGGAACGTTTTCTTGAGATTTTCATGGATGACTTCTCCATCTACGGAGATTCATTTGATCAATATCTTCATCACTTAGAGTTAGTGCTACAAAGATGCATTGAGAAGAACCTAACTCTAAACTGGGAAAAATGTCACTTTATAGTAAGACAAGGGATTGTCTTGGGCCATGAGATTTCGAGGAGAGGCATAGAAGTAGATAAGGCTAAGGTAGAAGTGATTGCTAAGCGTCCACCCCCCAAAAGCATCAAGGATATTAGATCCTTTTTAGGGCATGCTGGGTTCTACCGACGGTTCATTAAGGACTTTAGCAAAATCGCGAGGCCCTTAACTAACCTGCTCGCTAAGGACGTGCCCTTTGATTTCAACGATGAATGTTTCAAGTCATGGGGGAAGCTTAAGCAAGAACTGATTTCTGCACCTATCATTTCTGCTCCTAATTGGGCCCAGCCATTTGAAATCATGTGTGATGCATCTGATTTTGCTATTGGCCCTGTTCTAGGACAGCGCATTGATAATATGCAGCACGTGATTTACTATTCGAGTAGGACCTTGAATGACGCCCAACAGAACTATACAACGACTGAGAAGGAATTCTTGGCCGTTGTCTTTGCGTTAGAGAAGTTTCGGCCTTACTTGTTAGGTTCGAAAACGGTGATTTTCACGGATCACTCGGCTCTGAAATACCTCATGACCAAGAAGGATGCAAAAGCCCGACTGATTCGGTGGATCCTTTTGCTACAAGAATTTGACTTAGAAATTCGAGATAAAAGAGGTATAGAAAATGTGGTTGCTGATCATCTTTCATGAATTCCGAATGCACCAACCATCCAAGCTCCGATCAATGAGGATTTCCCAGACGAGCACATCCTAGCCATTCTTAAGGAACCATGGTATGCTGACATCGTTAATTACCTGGCCATAGGACAATTACCCGCTGACTGGACAAAGCAAGACCAATACCGCTTCTTTGCCCAAGTACGGTACTTCTTCTGAGAAGAACCGTATCTTTTTAAGTATTGTCCCGACCAAATAATTAGACGATGCATACCCGAGGAGGAACAAAGGAGTGTGCTCAGCTTTTGCCATGACCTTGCATGCGGAGGACACTTTGGTCCCCGCAAGACTGCCGAGAAGGTTCTACAAAGTGGGTTCTACTGGCCCACTTTGTTTAAAGACTCATATCATTTTTGCAAGTCATGTGCAAACTGTCAGAAGATCGGAAAAATTTCTAGAAGAGACATGATGCCCCTGAACCCGATCCTTGAAGTTGAAATTTTTGATGTTTGGGGTATCGATTTCATGGGGCCATTCCCCAACTCCTTCGGCAACCAATTCATTTTGGTTGCTGTAGATTATGTCTCTAAATGGGTAGAAGCTGTACCAACCAAGACGAATGACAACAAAGTTGTTGTCAAATTTCTCAAAGAGAACATCTTCTCCCAGTTTGGCACCCCGAGAGCGATAATTAGTGATAATGGATCACATTTCTGCAACAGAGTTTTCGAAGCTCTAATGCGAAAATATTCCATCAATCACAAGTTATCAACCCCGTATCATCCCCAGACAAATGGGCAGGTCGAAGTCACCAACCGACAGATCAAGCTCATTCTGGAAAAGACTGTCGGACAAAACAGAAAGGATTGGTCGGTTAAGCTCAATGATGCATTGTGGGCTTACCGCACCGCATTTAAGACAGTTCTGGGGATGTCTCCTTATAGAATCGTGTTTGGCAAAGCCTGTCATCTGCCAGTAGAGTTAGAACACCGGGCCCTCTGGGTAATTAAGCAACTCAACTTTGATTTGAGCAAGGCCGGTGAACTTAGGAAACTGCAGATTTCAGAATTAGAGGAGATACGGAATGAAGCTTACGAGAATGCACGAATCACCAAGAGCAAGACAAATATTTTCATGACCAAATCATAACCCGGAAAACCTTTGCACCGGGAGATAGGGTTCTGCTGTATAACTCTAGGCTTCATATTTTCACGAGGAAGCTAAAAACTCGTTGGTCGGGACCATTCATTGTGCGCACTGTTTTCCCACACGGTGCTGTGCTTATTGCCGACCTTAAAAATAACACGGAATTTAAAGTGAATGGGTAAAGACTGAAGCCCTTCTTGACCACTGAGCCGATGATTCCAGATGATAGTGTGCTGACTCTTTTTGCCCCATCATACACCTAACCCCACCAAACAACCAAAAAAAAAAAAATTGTTTATATGCTTACCCCGTGTACATTCTTTCGCCTATTTGCACTTGGCCGGCCCGAGTCCACGAAGACGGTAACATCATTCCTTCCCCCTATTTATTGCATTTGCATCTTCATTCATTGAGGACAATGCATTAGATAGGTGTGGGGGGGGGGGGTGCTAACACTTTTTCTTTTTCTCTTCTTTCTTCCTTCTTTCAAAAAAAAAAAAAAATCTCAGATTGAAAAGAAATTTCATACTCTTTATAAAAATACCAAAAGATTATAGGAATTATGGGAACCTTAGTAATAATTCTTTATTTTTGCCTAAGTAAACAAGAAAGAATAGTTTGACTAAAAAGATAGGAGGGATAAGGAAAATAATTCATACCTTTTATTTAGCCTTAGTAGAATATGCATAATTCACACACACATGCTTGGGATTTAGAGACACAACTCTGAAAAAAAAGGAAAAAAAAGAAAAAAGCTGGATAATTGTGCCTCAAGAAGCATGATTACTCACGCTGGAAAAAAAAAGAGAAGCTGGATAATTATGCCTCAAGAAGCATGATACTCACGCTAAAAATAATATAATAATAAATAAATAAAAATAAAAATAAAAATCCTATATATAAATAAATCTTGATTTCGTGGCCTACTCCACTTGCATATTTGATCTGAAGGGTGTTTTTCCACCTGGTGCCCTAAGACCATCTGGTTTGGGAGTCATCGGTTTGATATGTGTTACATAAGTGAAGTAGAAAGCCTAATGGAACCAAGAATAATAAGTAAATATTAATAAAATTAAATGATATTCAAGGTTGAGTTGAAAAATCCCAAGCACATCACACTTACACATTATGTATATCTATCTAAAGCAAAATAAAAGAATGAGTTAGAAGTACAAGATCCTTTCTAAATTTAAAGAAAAACCAAAGTTTTTTCTTTTATGAAGGCTAAAGTATAAGAGGACTTATGAGGGTTAAACCTAATTCTTACATCATTCGGTCATTTTTACTTAGATGATTGAAACTTCTTTTTCAAAAAAAAAAAAAATCATCTTCTAACAACTAACTTCTTGTCTTTACTTATTGGATTTTGTGGGTGCAATCCGCTAAAACCCTCAGGACACAACACTCGTCCTCTAGGGGAAACCTAGAGGTTTAAAGGCTTGTTACACATGCTCAGTGCAATCGCGTCACCTGCGAAAGTGGTATAATAATTCTCTTATTTTTGTTTTGCTCGGGACGAGCAAAAAGATAAGTGTGGGGGTGTGATTAGTCTCTAATTTTCATAATTTTCATCACATTCTCACATTTATTTGATAATAAATTCTGCTAATAATACCTTGCTTCCTTGATTCTAGGTCCATGATGTTCAAATGAAGAAGAAGACCTAAATCACCATTTAATTGGTGATTAAGATCCTACCAAGTAGCCATTGACCTTAAAGTGAAGATTTTGTCAGCCTAGGGAGTCAAATCACAAATCCAGAAGTACAGGTGGTCAGAAGACAGTCTGGGCGACGCACTACCCAAAACTGGGCGCGCCCGCCCTGGCTTGGCCGCAGAAACGCGGCCAAAGCCGCAGAAACGCGCGCGCGCTTCAGTTTTGGGCCACGTGCTGTACACGTGGCCCCCCTTGCCCTGGTGCCTATAAAAGCCCCCCCAGGGGTCTTCAGTGAGGTAGATCAGAGTTTAAGCAAATTTTGTAATCTTGTATTTAGTTTGTAATTGTTGTTGTTGTTCTTCTTCTAGTTTTAGGTTTTAGCCATTAAAGTGAAAGAGAGAGTGTGTAAAGTGTTGTATTTGAAGGGTGACAAGATAATACAAGTACTACTTCTCTTCCTTCTTTCATTTACTTGTCTTTGCATTTACTTTTACTTGTTGTAGTGTAATTTCTTTCTTCTCCACTTCTTCTCTTTTACTTTATTGTAGTGTAACTTCCTCTCTTTAACTTTTCTTTTCTTTTGTTTTCTTGTAGTGTAACTCCCTCTTTCCACTTCTTCTACTTTGTTGTTTCTTTTACTTTTATGGCTAACTAACTTTTTCATTTAGCATGGCTAACTAACTACTAACCCACTAATTTCTAACACTTGTTTGATAACCCGCATGAGTCAATAGTGCCAAACAAGCCTTGTGCAAATGAGAGCTATGGCATCTTAAGACGAGGGTTCTAACTCTAATTTACCTACAAGTATCTACTTTCTTATACTTCATGCTTAATGAGTTTTGATGATTTATGAGTTGTATACTTTACTTGTTATTGTAAGTTAGAGACTTTTCCTTTTAACTTTGCCGATACCGATAGTGCACTCGAGTCTTCCCTTATTCTCGCCTTCTATCGGATCTTGATAAGGGAATGTCCGAGTTTTTACCGTGTAAGGCTAAGTTTTAGGATGAACTTTCACTCGATTTCCACGTGAATAGTTCCAACGCACAAGGGTTGTGTTTGCCTATGATCCATCGTGAGGCTATCTTCAAAAGTTAGAAATTAGTGGGAGCACTTAGTAGAAAGTTAGCCATGCATTTTTACAACTAAGAAAAAAATCACTTTTACAAACCACCAAAACATTTTCCAACAATTCTTAAAAACAACTTCTTTCACTTTTCAATTCTTTATTTGGAAACAAGAACTTTCTTTCGTCTTGAACATAAAAGCCGCATCAAGTTACCATCGCTCTCCCTCCTTGTGGATACGACCCGTATAGCCACTTCGCTACTACGGAAGAATCGCAAAAGCAGTAACATCAACCCACACTTCCTTCTCTTATTTTAGTACTTGCTTTTTGCCGATCAGGGACCAATGCCAACTATTTATAGGGATTAGAAGAGATCTAATCATCATTTAAACTAGGTTAATAGGTCAGGAAATAGCCTCAGAAAATTCAGGAATAGCTGAAAGATATATCAACATCAAATCCAAAAAAACAGTTTTCAATAAACTAGCCGTTGGGAGCTGCTGGCGGCTGTCGGTCGACCAGCCCGGTCGAGCGGCAGTTTATTTGGCAAACTAGCCGTTGGACTCGGTCGACCGGTCGGTCAACCGGAGGCTAAACAAAAAAACACAAGTTTGTTCTGTCGGTCGACTGGCCCGGTCGACCGACAAAACCGAGAGCAAGGGTCAGTCAGTCGGTCGACCAGCAGACGTGCACAAACGTGCACGCCAAAGCCACAAGGCCTGGTCGACCGGTGCGGTCGACCGATCAAGCCTGAAATAGATCCCGTCGACCGTTGGGCCTGAAACAGTATTTTTATGGGAAAAATTTTGAACTTAGAAGAATTTTTAAAATATTTTTAAATGGCTAGATGATTAAGTAGCATGCTATAAGGGTTGGTATACATGATATAAACAAGGTGTAAAAATATAAAATATTTAGAGACATGTATATCAACCTAGAGCTGTACCTAATCCAATTATCCAAAACAAAGACCGTATTTTGAAAAAAAATGAAAGTGTGTGTGTTTTCTTGATCCAACTTATCATAACCTCATTCTTTAACAAACTAATTCTTACAATAGTTCTAGGTGACTACAAGATCTTCAAATTAGGGCTTCTCCATATGCAATGTTGAATAGCTTGAATCCTTGAACCCGAATTGAGTCAGCTTGAGTCAAAAATACCTTCCTTTAGGGAAGAACACATCTTGTATCCTTAGAACCCAGAAACACACTTAAACATTAAAATATGATTAGTACAAATAACTATATATGTTTTTTAATCATCAAAACTCAAAAACCGGGTGATTGTAACCTTGGGCCAACATAAGGTACGTATGCATTGCATCTAGAATAGGAAACACTTTTGGGTGATTTATAATTGCTTTAAGTGTTACTTGTCTATATACTTGCACACTTGTACGAAAATGACTTCAGGGCCATACCCATAAGCAACATAAGGTGGGGAAGTCATGACCCTTCCTTAGCCCACAAACCATATCCTCACTCACTAACCCTATCCTAAATAAAATCTGGGTAGGCGTTGGCCCTAAGGACATCTCGGACTCAATAAGAGATTGACCTAAGGAGAAAGTTGTTAGAATTTGACTCTTGTCAAATAACTGACTAGGTAGGAGATTAATAGGCGAAACTTTAAAGAATAGTGATCGGCATAATTAGGCCCGTTGTTCTAGCACGGATACCTCCTACTAATCCTGCCACCTCCCTGGCTGATTAGCTTATGGTTATATTGCTACAATATACCTTTTGGGACAGTCTAATTTGTTAGGAATCGTCTAGGTCTAAGGTCTACACTAACATATGCTAGTTTTTTTTTTGTTTTGATTTGCTTTTTATGTAATATGGATTATAATTAGAATTTTTCCCATGCAAATGTAAATCCATATTTCACTTCGGCATCTTTTGACTCGAATTCCACCAATTCGGCATGTCATAACTTTAACCAAACAAGTGTGCCGAATTGGTTTTATCTAACTCAACACATGCCCCAATCTAAATATTATGAACAAAGTCAAAATAATCATCTCTACTCTTTACCAAGTCAATGGGGATACTGTTCCCCAGATTCATATGGTCAACCCCTTACCACTATCAGCTTCGTAAATTCCTGGGCAAGATCGCTCTATAGAAGAAAATCTGACTTTGATAAGACTCTGGAAGAGGTTGAGCGGACTTACAAAGCTAGAAGACTCATGATCACATCGAAATTTCAAACTTCAAGATGCATACTCAATTTGCCAAGTCCAACCACAATAATAAGAACCTATTGACTTAGACAAGAGTATGGAAGCGACAACCGATAGGCTAGAAGCAAAATTAAGTATATTGGAGAACCATTATAGGAATGAAGAAACTCTTCCTTATCAATGTTTGACCATCCTCGACATTTCTAGCCATATTAATAAGACCCACAAATATGGTGTTTTGGAGACTTTAACCAAGATTCAATTTCAACACACCAATTTAAACTTGACCAATCCTAAAACTTCGATAAATTTGTTTTCACTTCAAGGAAATTGAACTTGATTGTGAATATGAATTCGATTCTCAACTTTGTGATTCAGTTTCAATTTTTGAATCTATGTTGACTTTGGTATCCTTACCTAATTTGGACCCAATTCATCAGTCAACATTGATTCTTATACCCATAGATCTTGAAATTGAACCAGCTATTTTTAATAGTCACATTCTATTGATGAATCATGAATGTGAACTTAAATTTTTTTATTTGAAATCGACTCTTGAACTGACTCTTGAACCAAAATTTACTTTTAAACCTAAACTTAATTTAGGTCATATTCTCGAGTCAGTATTGGTTCTCGTTCCTTTAATTCATGAGCCCAAATAAATCGTTTCACCAACTCATATTCCATTGTTGGACCAAAGTGTAGACTATTATGACTTCGAGATGATATTTCAAGTTTGGTCATATAATTGGAATGATTTTTATGATAGGATCTTACATGATCCTATTTAGTCCAAGGGTTGTAAAAATGTATATAGGAAAGAGATCATCAAAGGTGGGGTTCCTTGAAACTCCACAATATTTAGGTTGAACAACAACGTTTGGCTCAATCTGATCACCACCAGGAACCACCACCTTAAGGTAATATTTTTCCTTCCCTTTTTTCTTTTTCATATATGCATTCATTCATACATTGAGGACAATGCATGAGATAGGTGGCGGTGAGGGTTTCACTAATATAGCTAACATAGTTTAGTTATTAACAAAGTTTTTTCAAAGTAAAAAAAAAATTATTTTGCAAAAAATAGCTAGTTTTTAAAGAATTAAGAATCCAACAAAGTTTGAAATTTTGATGGTAAGATTAATTTGAAAGAATCCATGATTTTTATCTTAGAGATAAAAGAAATTTGAAAAATAAACACCATCTAGAATTTGTTGACATGATTATGCATCTAATATACACGTACACATAAGTTTTATGCTTGGGATGATAATGATAGCTTATCCTGTTTTGAATATATTATAAAAAATAAAAAATAAAAAATAAATAAATCTAATTATGCATTAGCTAGGTGCTTTAGCCTAAGCAAGCTTTGATATATACGCGAAAGGTAATTAGGTAAGTTTAAAAAAATATAAATATAATATATGTATAAGCACATATAAATTAGTTAGCTATTAGGGCCTCAAGAAGCCTTGATATTTTACAAAAGAAAAGTAGATGAGTTATGTATATTAAGAAAAAGAAAGAAGTGCTTAAAGGGCAACGAAGTTGTAATACTTCGAACTTCTCACACACGCAAAAAAAATTCTATATATATATTTAAAAAAAATGAAGTTTGACTCAAATATTCTCAAGCTAAAACTATTTTTCACTTACACAAAAATGCATAGGATTAAAAGACTTAGGAAGGATTAGTGTTGAAATATTGAATTTAAATCTCTAAGAAAAATGATTAAATTTTTTGATTTATGATTGAACTTGATTTTGCTTGAACTTGTTGGAAACTTATGCATTTAATTGCTAGTGATTACTCATTGTGAAATAGAAAAAATAATAACTTTTCTTTCTTTTATCCTTACTTTTTGGTGTTGGGAAACAATCTGTATGCTCTGATACCAATTGTTGTGATTTCATGGGAGGATGCTCCCACGATCGAATCGACTGGGGTGGCGCAGCAAAAATAAACCACAGGATCTACTAAGGCAACGTGAAGAATAAAAGAAGAAGATATTTCAAAGTAGATAGAAAGCCAACAAATAATATAACATGGTTCCACTGATCAAACAGATCGTGTGTACATCCACAGGAGAAGGGGATGAAATTTTATTAAAACTTTGGTGGAGCGCAATAAGAATTACTTATACCTCATGCTGAGAAGATTACAAGCCCTTGATGGTTGCCAAGAATCGTGAAGCTTTGTGGCTAAGCTTCTCACGATTCTCTCACTTAGATGAATTACACCCTTAGGAATTATAAATTTATTGGATTCTCTTAGAATATATTGAATGCCATCCCTAAGGAGTTATTTATAGACCCTAGAACTCTCCTACTCCTAAACAAACTCCATCAATCAAAATAAAAAATAATCCAACTCAGACTCAAAATAGATCTAGAAAAGGAAACTGTCAGATCTGACATTAATCAACCTTCACGACGTATTCACATCATAATCCTAACAACCCCCCTTGACTTGTATACGTTCAAGCCTGAGAATAGCCATCATGTTTCATGTGCTCACATCCATGCACAATTGAACAAACTTGACTTCATCTTCATCTCACTCCCTCTTCTCCATAACCCCCTCATGTGGTTCACAACTTGATTAGGTCGAATAAGTTCGGCCTCACATGATCTCCTTGATCCACACAGGATTAATGAGAATTTGCTCCACTATAGGAGTAACTATTTGATCTACCTTATTGCGCGCCTAGTCCGAATCTCTCTCTGGGATACAACTAAACATCCAAGCTCGAATCCATAATAGCCTCCGATTGTTCCACAATCATCGCTTTCGAAGCTGAGGATAACTGCAATCCACCAACTGTAACTTCTGAATTTTACAACATGTACACATTGTCGAAACGTTCAGCTTGAAACATCACAAGGACCTCTTTGGAGACTTCCATAAGATCACATTTAGAACTAAAACTGAACCCTTCCCCTCGTAGGGCTCCAAGAGAGATGAGATTGTACCTTGATTTTGGAACATGATGACGGGCTTGAAGAATAGTAATGCATCCATCATGAGACCGAAACTGATTGTTCCTTCTCAAATCACCTTGCTCGTAGCAGAATTCCCCATGAAGGCTTCTCCCCCTTGAACTGAAGTGTATGAAGAGAACATCTTCCTATTGGAACTGATATGTTGTGAACATTCAGAATCTATGACCTATCCATCTTTATTACCAACTGATCTTTCTGTAATAGATAGAACATCGCACTTTTTTCAGCTTCTCCAACTAGTTCAATGACATTAGCATCTGGTTGTTTCTTCTTTCAAAGCTAACACTCAGATCTATTGTGCCCCTTCTTGTAACAATAGTTGCACGTTAAATTCTTGTGTTTTTGAGTTACCAATGGAACTTTCATTATTAATCTTCTCCCTTGAATAATGAACTTGCGCGGAATCATCATGATGAGACTCACCGGTCAACTGGGTGTTAATTTTGTCCTTATTGAGTAGATACTCCTTGACCTCATTGACCTTGATTGTTGACTTGCCTCCATAGATGATAGCTTCCCTAAGCTCTTATATGAAGAAGGTAAAGAACATAGTAATAAAAGTGCTTGATCCTCATATTCTATCTTAATCTCTATCTTATCTAAATCATTGATAATAGAGAAAAATTCTTCAATGTAAGACTTGATAGGTGTACCTTCATGCATGCGGAGAAGAAAGAGGCGTTGTTTCAGAATCAACCGGTTTGCCAATGACTTATTCAGATAGTGGTCTTGAAGTCGCTCCCATAACGAGGATGTTATTTTCTCCGTAGAAAACTCATCCAACACTTTGTCCGCCAAGAAAAGCTGAATAGCCACAAGGCTTTCTCATCTAACTCCTGCTAAGTTTTTTTTCTTTTATGTCTTAAGAGTTTTCTCCCTCCCGAGTAGTGATTTCTTCAACCTGCTCTGGGTAAAGATGGCATTCATCCTAATCTGCCACCTGCTGAAATTGATGAAGCCATCAAACTTCTGGTTATTAAACTTGATCGCAGACATCTTGAAGTTACCTTGCTCTGATACCAATTTTTAAGAAACAATTTATATGCTCTGATATCAATTATTGTGATTTCAGGGGAGGACGTCCCTACGACCGGATTGACTGGGGCGACGCAGTGGAAACAAACCACAGGACTACTAAGGCAACATAAAGAAGAGAAGAAGAAGAAATTCCAAAGTAGATAGAAAGCCAACAAATAATATAACGTGGTTCGACCAATCAAACAGATCGTGTGTACATCCACGGGAGAAGGGAGAGAAACTCTATTAAAACTTTAGGGAAGTACAATAATAATTACTTACACCTCACACTGAGAAGATTACAAGCCCTTGATGGTCGCCAAGAATAGCGTGTTGGAACTTATTTTGATGATAACAATGTAATTTGTACTATTTTTGTGTATTTTTAGATATTTGTTAAAAGCCTTGATCGCACACACAAAATAGTCTTATTAGTCGATTTGACCCTTCCTATAGTCGACTAATACAGTTGCTAGTCAACTTATCATAAGTCTATAGTCAACTAAGTCCTGTCCAGAAAAGATATCCACTCTCTGTTTGTTGACCGTAATCAATATTAGTCGACTACCCTATTCTATAAGTTGGCTAATAGTAGTTTTCAGAGACTTGCATATCTGTATCATATATCTATAGTCGACTTGTTCCCATGTCTAGTTGACTAACTCAGGTAAAATGTCATATTCTAGTTGACTACCCTCTATACCCTAGTCGACTTATAACAGTTTCTGACTGTTAAACAGTTATTGATTTCTGATGTTTTATCCAACGTTCTAATATTCAAAATTTTCTTAATAACTGCCCTGACTGACTATTGATTTTAGTTATAAATAGGGATGTTGTCCTAGGCTAAACACACCAATTAAAATGATTAGTTTTCTGTCCAAACTCTGTTGAAAAATTTTGTTTTCCAGAAAACTAGTTTTCACTTTCTGTTCTTCACACAATACCAATATTATTGAGAAGAATTCTGAGAGTCCACCTATAAGAGTCCTTGTTCACGATCACATACAAGTTTCAAGGCTTATAGGATATTTTATAATTACTTAAAGAGAAGAATTGTACAAGGTTATCTTCTTGGTGTTGAGAAGAGGTGTACAAGAAAATTGTCTTCCTGGTATAGAGAAGAGTTGTACGGATTTGACAAAGGTTGTTTTGTCAAGTGGTGTACAAGGAGTTGATTTTGGGTGTACAAAATTAAGGATAAGGAAAATCTGAAGCGGGTTGCTTGGGGACTGGATGTAGGTCAAGAGGACTGAACTAGGGTAAAATTTCTTATGTTTGCATTTGTATTATTTCTGAGTTTTTATTCTGTGCATTTCCTTTCCAATAAGTTATTTGTGATTGAAATTTTGTTAACACTACTCATTTTTATATTAGTGTTTGTGTTGCCTAGTTGCAGTGCGTATT
Source organism: Agave tequilana (assembly GCA_038442645.1). NCBI lineage: Eukaryota > Viridiplantae > Streptophyta > Magnoliopsida > Asparagales > Asparagaceae > Agave > Agave tequilana. The sequence continues at coordinate 93,165 of JAVJIF010021336.1, forward strand.
GGCCTACATTTGGTATCCTGTTTGGAATTTACATTTGGTATCAGAGTGAGGCCTGCTTGCATACAACTTTCAAGGATGGTAACGGAGTTTCCTTCATCACAATTTTAGGAAGGACATTCTATACAACGTTCACCATTGTTTGATATATCAAATTACAACTACTAGAAGTATAGAATGAAGATCTACTTGCAATCGCTCAACTACGAACTATGAAACATAGTAGAAGCACCATACACCAAGCCAATCACCAATTATAGTGCTTAGAGTGACGATCAAAAGAAGTCTGTAAACGTTGATACCAAAACAATTAATGCGCTATTTTGTGTCTTGAACAAAGAAGAATTCAATAGTGTGTCAACGACCACATCAGCAAATCAAATATGGCAAATCTTACAGGTAACACATGAAGATACTAATAAAGTTAAAGAAATTAAGATTTCTATTCTTATTCACAGGTTCGAACTCTTCAAAATGGAGGAGAATGAGACCATTGCTGAAATGATTACAAGATTCACTGATATCACAAATTCCTTAGTAGCCCTTGAAAAGGAATACACCCAAGTTGAAAAAGTTAGAAAGATTCTTTGTGCACTCACATCAGATTGGGAGAAGAAGACTACCGCAATAGAAGAAGCAAATGATCTCTCAACAATGTCATTAGAAAACCTTATTGGTAATTTAATGGCATATGAAGTGCAGCTTGAAGACAGAAAGAATGATGAACGATAACTTCAATCCAAGAAGAAAGTACTTGCCTTCCATACATCCTCAGATTTGGACAATTCAGATGATGATGAAGAGGAAATGGCAATGATTTCAAAAAAATTCAGAAAATTCTTGAAACAAGGAAAGTATATCCTATTTGTTTTAGATGCAATAAACTTGGACACTTAAAGAAAGATTGCCAATTGTTAAAAGATAAAAAGAAGAAGTTTATAAAGGCAACAAAAAGAAAAAAGTTATCAGGCATCTTGGAAGGATAGTGATTCATCTTCATCCGATGAAGAAGAAGCCACTGATATTGCCAATGTATGTTTTATGGCTAAAGAAGATATAGTAGAAGATTATACTAAGTTATTGGATGCATTTAATGAAATTTATGATAATTTCAAAACTGAAAAGATGAAAAATAAAGTTTTATTAAATGATAATGAAAGACTTCACAAAGAAAATGAACTTCATGTTTCTAAACTGTCTTTCTTAAATTCTCAAATATCTGATTGTATAAATATTATCACATCTGTAAAAAAGGATAATGAGAATTTATTACAAGATAATGCTTTATTGAAAAGAGAAACTATGTCTTTAAATGAAAGAATTTCTGTTTTAGATAACGACATGACAAGTTTCAAAGATAAATATGAAGAACTTTTGAATAAAGTGACAAAGTTTAATAAAGAAAAAGAAAATTTATATGATATATTGTCATATCAAAAGATTTCATATAATCATTTTGGACTTGGATTTTCAAAAGATAATCACATTGGTCTTGATTGTTCAAAAAATAATGTTGAAAGAACTACACATGTCTGCAAAAAGAATAATGATAATTCTTTTGTTAAGAAGACCATCAAATCAAAGTATAAATATATTTGGATTCCTAAAAATCAAAATAATATGGATAAAAATGCTTATATTGCATCATATATACATCATATATGTAATTCATGCAATTATGTTTATACTAACAGATGGAAACCAAATTCAAATTGGGTTTGGAATCCTAAAGACTAATTTGTTTAAGTTTTGTTATAATGAGTACCTTTTAAATGTTTTATCTTATAGGTACCATATAAAGAAAAGAGAATACTTGATGATATAAGTTATTTCTAACACTTAAAAATATATCATATGTATGCCATGATGCAGGGGCAGAACACTTGTCATCTATATTTGTTATAACCTGTTTTCTGTAGGGGAGTTTCTCTGTAGGGAGAGCTTGTGCATACACACATTGTCATCATTAAAAATAGAGAGAATGTTGGAACTTATTTTGATGATAACAAATATAATTTGTACTATTTTTATGTATTTTTAGATATTTGTTAAAAGCCTTGATTATACACACAAAATAGTCTTATTAGTCGACTTGACCCTTCCTATAGTCGACTAATACAGTTGCTAGTCGACTTATCATAAGTCTATAGTCGACTAAGTCCTATCCAGAAAAGATATCCACTCTCTGTTTGTTGACTATAATCAATATTAGTCGACTACCCTATTCTATAACTCGACTAATAGTAGTTTTCAGAGACTTGCATATCTGTATCATATATCTATAGTCGACTTGTTCCATTGTCTAGTCGACTAACCCAGGCAAAATGTCATATCCTAGTCAACTATCCTCCATACCATAGTCGACTTATAATAGTTTCTGACTGTTAAACAATTATTGATTTCTGGTGTTTTATCCAACATTTTAATTTTCAAATTTATTTTAATAACTGCCCTAACTTATCATAAATTTCAGCTATAAATAGGGATGTTGTCCTAGGCTAAATACACCAAATAAAATGATTAGTTTTCTGTCCAAACTCTGTTGAAAAATTCTATTTTCCAGAAAACTAGTTTTCACTTTCTGTTCTTCGCACAATACCAATACTATTGTGAAGAATTTTAAGAGTCCACCTATAAGAGTCATTGTTCACGATCACATACAAGTTTCAAGGCTTATAGGATATTTTGTAATTACTCAAAGAGAAGAATTGTACAAGATTATCTTCTTAGTGTTGAGAAGAGACGTACAAGAAAATTGTCGTCTTAGTGTAGAGAAGAGTTGTACGGATTTGGTAAAGGTTATTTTGTCAAGTGGTGTACAAGGAGTTGATTTTGGGTGTACAAAATAAAGGATAAGAAAAATCTCAAGCGGGTTGCTAGGGGACTGGATGTAGGTCAAGAAGACCGAACTAGGGTAAAATCTCTTGTGTTTGCGTTTGCATTATTTTTGAGTTTTTATTCTGTGTATTTCCTTTCCTACAAGTTATTTGTGATTGAAATTTTATTAACACTACTCATTTCTATATTAGTGTTTGTGTTGCCTAGTTGCAGTGCGTATTAGATCCTTTATTTGGTATACTGTTTGGAACCTACATAACGAACCCCATTGGGTATGCTTCTCTCACGAATCTTTCACCTAGATGAGTTGCACCTTTAGGAATTACAAATTCATTAGATTCTCTTGTATTACATTGAAGGTCACCTCTAAGGGGTTATTTATAAACCATAAAACTCTTTTAGTCCTAAACAAACTTTATCAATCAGAATAAAGAAACTTGAATCCAACTCGAACTCAAAATAGATCTAGAAAAGAAAACTGTCAGATCCGACATTAATCAACCTTCATGACGTATTCACATCATAATCCTAACATTTTGTTATCCTTTTTATCTTAGCCTTTTTTATCTATTATTTCTTTCACCGAATTTTGTGGGTGCAATTCACTGAAAACCCTCACGAGAAAAAAAATCATCCTCTAGGAGTAACCTAGTGGTTTAACGGCTTGTTACACATGTTCCTATGAAAGTGAGTTAGATTAATTTAGTTTTTCTTTAGATTTGTTTTGCTCGAGGGCGAGCAAAAGATAGGTGTGGGGCATGATTACTCATCAATATTGCATACATTACACCACATTCTCATATTTGCTTTAAATAAAATCTACTATTTAATTCTCTTTTTGCTTAGTGATGTGAAGGACTTTATAATATGAGGGGAGAAAAAAGTCCAAATTGCCCAATTAAATTCGAATTTTAAAGTAATCCTAATTAAATTCAAAATTCTAAATTAATTCAGACTCAGATTCAGACTGAACACCTCTTAGTATTCTGATCATACTGTTTTCTATAGAAATTCAAAGCTGATGATTTAAGATACTACAGAAAGAGAACTTAAAGGGTTACAATTCTAATGTTGACCACTATTTTCAATTCAGCCGCCAGATGGTTTATATTTAACAATCAACATGCCGACTTGCTGCAGATTAATTCAGAATGAATTTTTTTTTATTGAATTGGGATTGAATTAAAACTCTTAATATGTATCTTATCGTGATTGGCTCTGAGGTTTATTTAAAGAGCTATAACTCTCATAATCAAATATCTCAGAGTTAATTTTAGAGATCATAACTTAGTATATTTGTTTACTCTCTTTTCTGAATTTTTTTGTAATTTTTAGGTTTAGTTCAAGTTTGATTTGTAAAGAAGGAGGAAGCTCTTTGTAATTGAAGGTGAAAACATCAATAATAAAGTTATTCTACTCTTCTTTTTAATTTCTCTTTTATTGTTATTTACTTGCTTTCTCTTTATTAACATGTAATTTTCTTTTTATCATGCTTTCTTTAATCTTCATCATGCATAGCTAATTTATTCTATGACTTATTAATCTCTACTTACCACAACTTCTAGTTCTATGTTAGATGACAGATTGAATCATATGCATGCTTATGCGCTGGAATAAGCTAATATTCTTGAAGGCACATGGTGATGACTAATTAACCTATTATTTGCTAATACTAGCAAATGGTTTTTCTTATTCTATACTTAGATTGCCTTGATAGTTTAATGTTGAATTCTGATTATTTTTCTTATTCTATGCGTTGAAAGCTTTGATAGTCTAATGTTAGGTCTTGCTTAGTGGATATTTCAAATAGGATTTTTCTATCTTATGTATCTTACTTGAATTGAATGCAACTTTTAGGTATAACTTTTATGATCCAAAGTGAAGTATCTTCATGCATAAGTTAGTAAGTTAGTGGTGGTAGATGACTAGTAAGCCTTATTCTTTAATTCTATTTAAAACCCTAGTTTCTAATTAAACTCCATCTTCATCTTTTTATTTCTATTTTTAACACTTAATATATAATTATTTTATTTTAAAACTAAGAAGAACCACTTAACCAATCTAGTGTGTAAAAAGATATCGAAACGCTTTCAATCTATTTCTCCCTGAGGATCAACCCGTATAGCCATTGCTACTACGATTAAATTGCAAGAATTCAGAGTCCACTACAA
>JAVJIF010021337.1:0-91067 GCA_038442645.1 Agave tequilana
ATAAAAACATGTAAGAAATGCCTACCAATTGAAAGTAAGAAGGCATTGAAAACAAATATGATACCAATTGAAATTAAAACATATTGAAAATAAAACACATGATACCAATTGAGAAACACAATGATACCAATTTTGAATAAACAAATGCATCTAGATACCAATTGAGGATATTTATCTTTATAAGCAAATGAAACCTATTAAAAATCAATAATCATTCTTTATATTTTTCATTATAAGTAGGGAGTGGGAAACAAAACCAATGGTAAACTAAATACCAATTGAGAAATTGAAATGTGAGTTTTTTCTCCCCTTTATGAAATACTAACTAAACATATGCATAAGCTAGAAAAAAGATACCAATTGAAAACTAAGTCAATTGAAATATGTTAAAGCTCAAGCTTAGCATAAGCAGATAATGATAATGCTTGTATAAAGATACCAATTGAAAATTGAATCAATTGAAAATGATGGTCATAAAAAATCAAGCTTATCATAAACAAAATTGTGCATATATCATCTATATATGTATGTAAGAAATAGATACCAATTTGAAATTTGATACAGAGATACCAATTGTAAATTGATACTATATGAAGTGTATGCATACATATAAAACAAAACATATATGAGTATACAAAAGGATGTCAAGATTTGATACCAATTGAAAGAATTCAATGATACCAATTGAAACAACAATAAGATCAAGTGTATATCTCATATTCACTACCACCCAATCATGTGCAAGTTTAAAATGATTTTCATTATAAAGCATACATGAACATGATCTCCCATCCAACCACCCTTTATGTAGTAGGGGTTTTCAAAAATAGATTTGAAATTATAGTATGTTTGAAAATCTCTACCAAAATGAAGAATATCGCAACTAGTTAAATGGAGGGTAAACTAGTACGAAATCCTTCAAGTAAGAAATGAAAACAAAATAGTTTTTCATGAAATACATGTAAATCACATGGCAGTAAAACACTCAAAATTCATATAGCACAATTTGTACTCATGAAAACTAAGTCATGAGAAACATTAAATAAGGTGAGTGTACAAGTGTTGTGTGACACATATCAACATGAAAATAGGCATTTAAGCTCAATTGAAATTCCTTTAAAATATAAACATATGAAAAACTAAATTTTCATTACTAAGGAAATCTCCTAAAAACATGAAAATCTAAACTCTTCATTAAAAGTCAATTTATACTTCAAGGTATATGTATGTTTAGACAAAGCAAAAGTATACATACATATCCCCAAACACAATTGAGTCCAAATATAGATTTGCATGAAAAGCAAATGACTCAAGGGGCATACATGTATATCTTAAGGTTTGGCAAAATAGACATATACATGAAGTGAAAACACTTTATCATAGAAAACACATGATCATAAAACATATGAAAAATGAGGAATACATGTTTTGAATGCATGAATCATCAAAACTAGACTATACTAGCACACATGAGTAATGAGTACAAATAGGCATCCAAGCACAAAACTTATATAAAGGTTTATTTGTGGCCCATTCTATGTACAAGTATAACTCCTAGTTTTCATGAAAACTAACATCTAAGCATATATTCAAATCATAAAGCATAAAACAAGTCATAAATCAACAATTATTCAAAAAATGATCCTTATGTAAATTCATATGCTATAAGAGTCAAGATATACAATATATCAAAATAATTGTGAAAACACAAAATATGGAATCATATAAACAATGGTGATCACAAATTGCAATACATGTATAGCAATGAACATACTAATCAACACATGAATCATTAAAACACGAAATCATAGAATCATGAATATCATATGATCATCATGCATATGCATGTGCAATAGATCTAAGGCATACATGTTAGTATAAACAAAGTGAGAACACTAAATATAGATCCATATGAAACATGGGTGCTCAAGGAACTAAACATGTATAACATTAATCTAATGAACAAGGCACAAGCATAATGAACAACAAAACATGACATGCTATACAAGATGAACATGGAAAGTATGCAAATAAAAAATATTAGGAGTTAGAGATGATATCAAAACCAATGAAGTTGCACCTCTAGTTCTCCAAAACACGGTGGTCCTCCCACCAAATTTCCTTGAGTGTGAAGCATCCAAATAATTCTCTTTTAAGCTTAGAATGCATCCACATCAAGGCACCAAATCTCTCACGTGATGCGAGAGCCTCCACCTACATCAAACATCAAAGAGGTGGATCTTGGTACCCATATTCTTGTGGGTCCACGGGGGTTAGTATCTTTTCTAACCCAAACATAATTAGTTGCTAAATTTTCTTGATAAATGCGATCATAACAAAATCTAGCAAGGTGGCCTTTTCGACCACAATGTGTACATGTGTACACGTGAGCATACATATGATGGTGGTGATCATGAAAAGCATGTGTATGCCTAGATGGGTGTGCATGCAAGGTTGGAACTTGTTTCTTGCGAACCAAGGTTTCCAATCGTGTGTGATTCATAGCACAATGGCTCAAAGTGGAGCCCAAACTATCAACACTTTTCTTCAAAACAAGTATATCATTTTCAATGTTAGAAGATAGAGTGGAGCATGCAATAGGTGTGTTAGAACATGAAGCAACATTAGCATGGCAAACATCAATCTCTTTTTGCAAAGATTTATTTTTAATCAAAACCAAATCCAATTCTCTAGTAATTGAATCAATATCATTTTTCAAAGTAAGATTTTCTTTAAAAGTAAAATTCAATTTGAAGATAAAATCTCATTGTGCTTTACTACATCATCACAATCATTTTTATTTTTCAAAAATTCATTTTCCTTTAAAGCAAGTTCAAGTTGAGATTTAAGTGAGTCACATTCACTTGCAATCTCTTCCTTCTCTTGCAACATCAATTCAAATTAGAGCATAAATCCTTTAATTCATTTTTCAAAACAAGATTATCATCTTTCAACAATTCATGTTCTTCTAACAAATTTCAAGCTTTTGAGCAAGTTCCATATTTAAAGTTTGAACTTCAAAACAACCATGGCAATAGGAACTGGAGCTATCATCAATATGAGAATCCGATTGTACCTCAAGGGAGTTCTTCTCTTGGACCATGAGGCATTGCTCTTCGGACTTTTCTCTTTTAGATCTCCTCATCTTGTTAATTATTCTTGGAAGCTCGGGAGACGTCAAGATGCTCCAAACTGCAAAAGCCGAATCATAGTGATCAAAACGGGTAAAAGAAATCATTTAGAGATGCTCTAAGTGCTCTAAGTGTTAATGCATTGGCCTTCTTATGCTTGCTACTATTAGGGAGCGATTCTATGGTAAGGCTTGATAAACTAGATGACCTAGTGTTTTTAAATGCCTAGTCATGTCCACCTTCCAAGTATCAAGTCTAAAGTGGTCAAACATAGGAGGGCTAGCCATGAGTGCAAACTAGTATGAGTGCAAATGAAAATGCAAGTGAAGATTAGCAAACCAAGATCACTCCTAGGTGGTTAAACCTAAATATCAGGAGCACTAGCTCTGATACCAATTGAAAAGTCACCTAGAGGGGGGGGGGTGAATAGGTGACAATGCTAATCTATGAACTAAATGCGGAATTAAAAACTTAATGCAAATTACACTCAAGTGCTATCAACAAGTGATGCACACAACCAAGCCAAGCAAATATGAATGAGCAATGTAAATAAATGTAAGGCACAAAGTAAAGAGAGAGAGAGAGAGAGAGAGCCAATGAGTCAAGCGCAAACACAAAGATATGTTATCGAGGTTCGAGCACCCAGCTCTATATCCCCGCCTTCGACACACGAGGATTTCCACTAGCTCGTCCACCTAGGACCCTTTACAAGGAGTACTCAACACTCCTCTCTTTACAACCTCCTCCCTGAGGCAAACTCCAACAATCACAACCTCCTCCTTGAGGCAAATATACAAACCAATACAACAAACTCCCAATCACCAACCAATACAAGGATCACCTCTCAACTAGAGGGATACAACCCAAAGCACAAAGCTAAGAAAGATTGGGTTATAACTTGGTGGTCACAACAACAACCACAAACAACTTCTTCTTCCACACAAATAACCTATAGATATAGATAGTAGATTTTTAGCTCAAGTGTGGAGAAAACCAAGGGATATGAAACCAGCAACTCAAAGAAAAACCTTGGGAAACAAATGAAATCAAGATATAGAAGTTCAAACAAAAGCTTTTCCCAAAATCCCTTTTCTTTGGTTTTTCAAACCCTAATCAAAAACACAAAAGATTGTTCACTTTGAATCCAAAAACCTATTTTTTTTTCTTGCAGCAAAAACACCAGAGAGATAGAAAATTTTAGCCCAAAAATTCTTAAAGAAAAACTCTCTCAAATGGGGTATTTATAGGCAATTTAGAAAACTAGACGTTTACAGAATTTGCCAGATTTACCCTGCCGGTCGACCGGCCGGTCGACCGCCCAACGGTCAAATTCTGAACCGTTGTGGCTACCGGTCGACCGCCTCGGTCGACCGAGAATTCCTGAGAGCCAACAGCTCTCCGTCGGTCGACCGCTTCGGTCGACCGGATACAGAGTCAGCCAGCGTGCACGTATCCGTGCACGTCGGTCGACCGGAACGGTCGACTGGCTTCTTTGGTGCGGTCGACCGTACCAGTCGACCGGCCAAGCCTGGCAGACAAAAGTCAGGTCTGAAATCTGAGGAAAATTAATGTCAAATAAATTCTTATAAATTACTAAAAATCCCCAAAAATAGTTTTAGCATTTTGCATTGATATATAAACATGTGATAAAAGTTTTGACTCAAATATCAAGCAATTAAAACTATTTTTGTATCTATCATATTTATCAAAAACCAAAACTTGTATTTTCTAAAACTCGAATTTTGAATAGAAAATACACATTGTCCAAAACCTATCTGAAATACAAAAATATGATATTTAAACATTTTGAAGCATATTGTATATGAATAGAAATTCAATATACAAGAAACATATATATATCATGATTTTTGTCATTAAGTCCAAAAATATGTTTTGTTGTAAATACCAAAACATAAAACTCATGAAATAGGTATATCAAAGTAAGTTTGTCTAAGAGTTGAAGCATGCATGTATATAGAACAAATCTAATATACATTAAACCATGTAAACTTATTTTGATCTATCTATTCATGAAAACCAAGATCGGTTAAACCTAAAACCGAAAAACCAAAAACCAATATTCAAAACATGAAACGTGTGTGTGAACTTGAGCATTATCATACTATTCTAATCTTTACAATTAGGTTCTAAACACAAACTAAACTAGGGATACCTAAGTCTTCTTGTAGAGCGCCGTCTCCAAGTTGACTCGGTCCAAACCGTGATTCACCAAGCAAGTGCTATATATGATCTTTGACGCTTGGGCTCTTGAATCAACATGTGCAAGCTTCCAAATCATCTTGTTGAAGCTAAACACCAACTAATATCTTGGTTAATGATCTGAAACTAAAATCACAAGATAATTAGTACACATAACTACATGAGTTAATCATCATCAAAACTAGAGTGGAAGGTCTTTGGGCCAACAAAAAGATCAAAACCGTACCAAAAGATAATGTCGCCTCAATCATCTTGGCGGCTACATCAGTCCCTACGGGCTCCATTGGAAAATCTTTGGCGGAGTCAACACGAATGGCCGGCTCGCCTTCGCTCGCTGAACCCCCAGTGGTCTACCCAAAGGAGCTAGAAGCTTCAGAACTTCCCTTCGAAGTCCCGGCACCCGAAGGACCGACATCAGCCGCATCATCTCCGGACTCTTCTGAGACGGCGAAATAGCCAGCCTCATCGCCCTCCTTATAAGTAAACAAGGGATCATAATGCTCCCCTTGTTCTCCGACAGCCTCAGCTCTCGGGCTTATCACCGCCTCAGTTCTTGCATCACAAAGCAAATAATGAGCTGTCCGGAACACATAAAAAGTATATTACAAGGACGAAGCTGATTTTACCCAGGTCCAGAGCAACTTCGCCAGTCGCCGGTTCAGCAACTGACGGTTCAACTACTAATGGGGCAAGAGAGGAAGCGCTGCAGATGGTTCACCCTCTACAATAATCGTAGGAGCTTGGCGACGGGGCTTCTTCACCAACTGCTTCCTACGAGACCCACCCTTCCGTTTCCGCTTGAGGGGGACGTCAGGATCCTCCTCCTCCGCTTCTTCTACATGTTTTGTGGGAGTCGTCCCCATCACGCCAGAAGCAGCTGCAGGAGTCTCGGCACCTGTTTCCGCTCCAAAGCGAGGACTTTCTGCATCCGAGGCTTCACTGTCGTCAACATCAATAAACTCCCCAAGGCCTGGGACGCGAACCCTTTTACCCTCGCCTTTCTCAGTGACCTTCCGCTTCAGCCGCTGAGAAATTAACTTCACACCAGAGGAGTTGATAGAGAACCCGAAGGGTGTGGAGTTTGAGGTTGCATACCACTGACAGAATCCCAGGGTCATTAAAAGGCTCAGAGTTCTTAGCGGCATGCACAGCCGCGCCTCGGTACAGCCTGCAATGAAGAACCGCCAGGCACGAGCTCCATCGATGAGGCTCCCCATAAAAGCCAGATTGAGATTTGGGTTGCCCACGTACAGTTGGTCATATCCAAACTGACGGGCAAACCGACTTGGAACATAGGGCTCCAAGTAGCAGGTGTCCCTGCTTCTGTACAATAAATATGAGCGCCGAATGCTGACCAGCCACTCAAAAATTCCCCGGCTCAATGATGTCTGCCCTTTCCCCCGAGTCTTTGAACTCCTCACCATAGCCCGCATCCCGAATATAGGGGAAGCAGCGAAAAAGGCTATAGACGTCATAGCGATTCAGCAACTTACGGACCGCAGCCACGTAAGTCCTCAGCCATGAACATCCCTCGAATCGGCGGAGAAGCGCCGTTCGAACACCTTCTGGGGGGTCCTCTCCAGCTTCGATCAAGGAGGGACAGTGAAGGACAAACCACGCCATCAAATATGTATACGGCAGACCTGTTCTGGGGTTCGGTCCGTCGCTGGGCAAAATAATCCCCTTTCCCCGCTTCGTCAAGGGCGGCCTACAGAAAGCCTCCGTCAATGCACGAAGGCCTCTATGAATACAGCACACCATGGCCGGAAGAAGTCCCAGAGAACGACCATGGACTAGACGAATAGCAGGCAGCAGGACAGTGGGATGAATGACGTCACCCGACGAAGATGGCACCACGTACCTCTTCAACCAGACCGTCAAGAAACCAGCCAGCAGTGCCTTCCGGGACATCGGCCGACGAGCCTGGTGATGGAAACTCCAAAGGATATCACCTTTCTCATAGGGGCCGTCGTGTTCTTCCACAATTAGATCCCCTTGAGAATGCTTTTGTATCTGGCTAAAGATGTCTTCGTCAGCGACTCCACAATGAGCCGCTTCAGGAGTGTTTTCCATATCGGGGAACAAATACTCTCCCCAGCTCTTCAAGCTGCATGAAGTTCCTTTACTGCTTTCATGCATACTTGAGCAAATGTACAAATGGCACATTAACTCCCGATAGGTCTCAAACAAGGCGGGCTCCTACTTCTCCAGAAGAGCCAATTCTGCCTCGCACGGGAAGTATTCTTCATATGGGAAAGATCCCAAGGGCAGAGCAGAGACTTCCCACATCTCATGCAGAGCCTTGCCCAATTCACCAACAAGGATGAAGAAAGTCCCTGTAGCCGGGCAGTATAACTTGAAGATGGCGTAGAAGTTCGCCACGCTCATCTGAATGCCGTAGCAGGTCGCCCTGACGGCCTCATAAAGATTCAGCCTCTCCAGATCCTCCTCAAAATGAGCAAGGACGTATAGAGTCAAATCCCTCCCCATGCCTTCGGAGGGTGAATCCGGCCTGGAGTTCTGAAATCGGTGGCTCGGTAATTCCCATGAACTTTAAAGAATTGATTGCCAAAAGTCTGTGCCACCACAGGATTTTCTCCCACTGGGATGTCTCGCGATACATCCCAGGATGTAGACCCATTATGCAACGAGAAAGTCCCGCCCTGTGTAGCTGGGTGAGGGAAGTATCAATTTCCCTACGTGAACGGATTCGGTACTCCGACTCACTTGCCACTGCATCTTCCGAACCCTCGTCACGCATTGGAAGAAAGACAAGAGAAAATGCCGCTTGCTGGACGGAAGATAAAACTTCTCACCATCTAATTGGAAAATCCACTGCCCCTCTCCGGCTAGCAGCTGGTGATCATGGTCTGGCGCCGCGTCTCCAAACATAAAGCCAGGCTTCCGATAGATTCTTCGGTCAGAATCTTCAAGGGGAGCACTTGTTAAGATGCTCCTCATGGTGCGTTGATCCCCACCATAAATAAGTGTATCTCGAGCAGGAGAGCTCCGCTTGCTGAAAAGCGAAGCCTGCCCTTGGAACTGTAGGCTGACATTGCCGGCTAACTCCCTGGCTGTGCGAAGAGACTGTTCAAAGGACCAGGAGTGTAGTGTACTGTAAGAACAAAGAAAAACTATGATTAGTTCATCAGCCAAGCAAAGGCTAAAACAAAAATGCAATTTTTGTTAAGGCATAGCCTCGCTCTCTGAGCGAAGCTGGCCTAACGATAGCTTCGCCCCGAAGCTTAGCTTCGCAGCTGCAGTGTAACTCCGCATCCCACACGAAGGCAGGATGCAAGAAAATATCCAAGTGTTAGCTTCGCTCTAGAAGCTTAAGTCTCGAACAATAGAATGCAACAAAGCCCCACGGGCTAACTTCGTCAGAAGGATATTATGGTCCAAAGACTATTTCAGGGGCATCAAAGTCCTTCTCAGTTACATGTCAAAGGACAACTTCGCATCCTGTCTCATTCAACAGAATGTGAACCGCCTAAAGATAGCTTCGCTTGGAAGCTTAAAGAAGAACTCTTCGGTTCTAATATTCCCAGTCAAGAAATCAAGGGAAATTCAGGGAACCGGACTCCCTAAAATTACAAGATCATGATTGATCTCGTTCTGGATTCATTTAAGGACAGCCAGAAATAAGCTTTAAAGGAGAGATGACGGTCTCTAATCAAAAGGGAAAGTTCCCTACTGGCGATATGTCGTTCGATGACCGGAGGAGGAGAAGGACCCTCCGTTGCAGAGGTTGCGACCTCTTTTCCCGCACGTCTCTTGGGAGCCATTGAAGAACGGTGGAGGTTCTTGGATTCTTGAAGAAAGAGGAAGAAGAAGAGTCAAGTGCTCTGAAAAATTTTAAAGAGAAGGATGCCTTCTCTCTCAGCCCAATCGGGCTTTTATAGGCCGACGATAGCCTGAAACGACACCTCGAAAAGAGTACAGGCTGTCGTTTCAAATTAATTTGAAGCGGCGCCTAAAGCGCCTTCCCGAGAAGCGCTGATTCAGCCCCACTAAGGGCTAACTCTGCCACGAGTCAAGTGCGGACTTCGCACGACGTATCGTTAACTTCGCCGAAAAGCTTGTCATAGCTCCGCCAAAAGCACAGTCCGAACTTCACAGAAATGCTAATTTCGCTGGAAGCGCGTCCCTGATTCAGAAAGGATTCTGTCTTTAACTTCGTATGAAGTCTAACTCCACTGAGTCAATTCAAAATGAAGGCAAAGCAAAAATCAGATGAGCAGAAAATGAACTTTCATTGATTTAAAAAGAAAGGTACATTGATACTACATCAAGGTTGTGTCTCATACAACAGAGTTATTTGCTCGAAAGGCATACAAGTGGTCCTATCTACTTCCAAGCCAAACCAACTGGACACGAAAGGCCTTCCTCCTGCACAAGGCTGTAATCCTTCGCGAAACAGTGGTGCCACCAGGACAAGGCCACAATCCTTCGCATAATGGCAGATTGTGCCACCAGGAAGCTGGACCTTCTTTGATCAAAACTGGCGAAGGACTGATCGCTACCAGCAGGTTGGATCTTCCTTGATGAAAATTGGCAAGGGAAGGATCCGAGACCTTACAGGTGACGTCCGCTTTCCCGAAGTGGATCATCTAGGATAAGCGAATACCAGCCTCGCCTCAAAGTGGATCATCTCGGATAAGCGACTGCCAACCTCTTCTGGGAACACACATCAGTTGCCCAGATTTTCCTCCTGCTTAGGATTTAAAGTTTCAACTGGAAAAGCAAGAGGCAATTTTCTGGTCTCTTTCATCAAGTCGCAAGATTGGCGAACATAGCTCACTGCAATACAAACTGAAATAAGTTATCAGTAAGTCAAAGGGAAAGCTGCCAAAAAAACGCTAAGTCAGATTTTTTGGGGTGAAGCTATTTATATCCGATTCAGTTAAGCATTGATTTCAGTTAAGCAGAGGATAGTCTCGCTTGCACAGTGATGATGGGCTAGCTCAGCATAAGCCAAGTTCTAGCCTCGCCTATATGGCTAAGCCAGACTGATCCTGAGGGACGCAGTCTTGACCCCACCGATATGGCAAGACTGGCTCAACCTTGGAGAGACTAAGTCCCAAGTTTTGCCTAAATGGCGAACTTAACAAGCATGCAATGATTTTCCTTGGTTCAAAAGATAGCTTCGCTGGGAAGCTAGGCTGAAACCCTTCTCTGCAGATCAATCAGATGCAAGAATGAAGAACAAGGGAAATCAATCCCTGAGGTAGCTGTTAAAGCTAAATTAAGGGAGTTAAACTCCCTAAAAGTGATCAATCTATTGGTGAAGTCTCTGGATGACCGAGAGTTACCGGTCCTCGGCTGGGTAATGACCAGAGTGGGCATCCCCACTAGTTCAGAGATCTGAGTATCTCTCTCTAATAACCAAGAGAAGAGGAGATGAGTAGACCGCTTCTCTTCAGAGGACCTCAGGTGTCCTATTTATAGGCCTCATGGCCTGAGCGCTGCCGCTTTAAGCGTGGAAGCGCGAGCGCGTTTAAGGCATTTATTGAGCGTTGAAAAAGGAACGGTCTCCCTTGGAACCGTGCAAAGGAAGAAATAATCTCCTTCATAAAGGCATTTATTGAGCCTTGAAAAAGGGAACGGTTTCCCTTGGAAATGTGCGAGGAGGGGATATTCTCCCTCGAAAACGCACAAGGGAATGATCTCCCTCGATTAATGCAAGAGAAGTCATCCTTCTCGTGACTGGCCCAAAGCAGTTGGCCTCGGGAAGGGAAGATGTTCCAAAGCGAACTTATTCCGGGAAGCTACTCAGATGCGGAGTTACTCAGATGCGAAGCTACTCAGAGTGGCGAATCTACACGATTCTTCGGTGAATTTATCCCAAAGCAGGATTAAAAGCGAAGCTGAATTCAACCAGCATGGCGACATTCGTACTTCACATACCACCGATCAAAGCAATTCAAAGTATTTCGAAGTCTGAGCCATTGCAGACTTTCGAAAACTTTGAAGGGGGTCTTGTTGACACTCTAAAAAAGACAAGATTCTGATTGGTCCGAATAATGTCTAAACTTGTTGACATTTACAAAAGACAAGCGATAGACAAACTGACGACCAATTCTGTACTTGTTGACATTTACAAAAGACAAGTGACAGATAAGCTGACGACCAGTTTTCACCCATCTCCGAGGGACAAGGAACCAACTTGGACTCTACTACAAACAGTGAGCCCAGATTGTCTCTAAACAGACCTCAGCAGGTCTAAGATGTTTGCACTTAGCATCACATGAGCCCAAAGGGATAGCCTCGCCTGAGAGGCTAAGATCATCCAACTTCGCCTTGAAGCCATTCGCAGCTCCGTCAAGAAGCTAACTTATAGCTTTGCCTGAAGTGCTCAGTTAACTCCGCAGAGAGAGGTAACTTCGCTTGAAGCCACACACAACCACGCAGAAGAATGTTCGGTAGCTTCGCCACAGACGTTATCTAGCTCCGCTGAAGAGTTGTCTTCTGACTTCGCCACATGCGCCTTCCAGCTCCGCTGTGAGCTCGATGCGGGCAGCGCCGCTGCGGGTCTGCTATGGTCAACTTTGACCAATTAAATCTCCAGTTGAGATCAAATCTAATCAAGATCAAATCTGAGATCAAACTTGGCAGTTGATTGTCATAATCTCTTGACTCTCCTAAAACGAATAAGAGGATCAGGGGAAATCTTCCAACTATATGGAAAGGATCAAAACAGATCAAGAAGATCAACCGACCTGCTACTTCTAACTTCGCAGAAGCTGATCCTAGCCTCGCAGCAAGGCTACTTTCCAGATTTAAACAGATTTGATTCGATCTGTTTCTATATTTTCAAGGGACAATTATACCCCTGCTCTCCCTATAAATAGCCCACCAGGGGCACAAGGAGAGAACACATGCGACAGACGCACAAGAGAGAGGACTCCACAGGCAGAGACTTCTTCACGACGCACCACGCGCACAAGAATTCAGAGACTTTTAGAGAGCTGCTTCTCTAATCAGGGTGTTGATACCCTAATACCTTCTTCTCAAGGAATCTCCGGAGCCAGGCGAGAAAGAATTCCTAAGCGAAGGCGGTCTTGAGAAGTAACGAGAGGGTTCTACCAACCTTCCGTTCTCTGATTCCCCGAACCAGGCGAGAAGGGAATCTCATCGCTCGCATCGTCAAAGGGACAAAGTGGTCGCGCGCTGACCAGACTCCTATCGGCACACTTCTCCAGAATCTCTGAGGAGATCTACTTGTAATCTTTTTAAGAATACTTGTAATTTAGCTCCTCAACTCTTTTTTGTAAGTTTTCCCCCTTTGCAAATCAATGGAAAACATGTTGAAATATGATTAAAAAAATGATATTGATTATTTTTGGTATCATATGTTTTTAATGAAAAATTACTTTCAATTAGTACTAATCTTTACAAAATGGTATCAAGATTATCTATAAGTTTACTTAAAATTGGTATGTTTTATTGATATCAAAATTTTTGATTTATTTACTTACAATTGGTATTTAATTGGTATTTACTTACAATTGGTATCAATTTGTATTTAAATCTATATTTGTTTTATGTACCACATTATGTACTTTCAATTGGTATGTTTTGTTTTATTGATATCATGATGCACTCAATTGATATTTTTTTTTTACAATTGGTATCAAGAAAGTTTTGTTTAGATTTCACCCCTTATTGATATTTTTTTTTGTTTTGTTTAAGACAAAAAGGGGAGAATATTGTTTTCTTTGACCCCTTTTTTGATGATTGAAAAAAAGGGGGAGAAAGATTTTGAGTTTATATATGCATATTTGTGTTTTTGCATATATTGAGTTTTTACATCTTACAATAAACAATAAATATATGAGAAAAACGATTTTGAGAATTTAAAACAAAATAGGGGAGAAGGTTTTTGAAACACATGTTTGTTTTATGCATGTTTCTCTCTCCTAATTGATGCATACATTTGTTTAACATCATGTGCTTCATTGAATATCTTATGTTTATTGCTATGCATGAGTTAAAGGGGAGCTTCTTTGAAGCTTAACTTTAATCCATGGATATATAACTCCATAAGTTTTGTCATCATCAAAAAGGGGGAGATTGTTGGCCCAGAGGCCTTTTACTCTAGTTTTGATGATGATTAACTCATGTAGTTTTGTTTACTAATAATCTTGTGATGTTTAGTTTCAGATACTTAACCAAGATATTAGTAGGTGATTAGCTTCAACAAAGGTGTTTTGAAGCTTTTCACGTGGTGATTCAAGAGCCCGAGCGTCAAAATTCATATCTAGCGCTCGTTGGAGTCAAGCTCGGTGGATCACGGTTTGGATCGAGTCGGCTTGAAGATGGAGTTCGTCAAGAAGACCTCGGTAAATAGTTTAGATTATGTTTTAGATCCATTTGTTAAAGATTAGATAGTGTGATATGCTCAAGTTCACAACACACACACGTTTTATGTTTTAGTTTTGGTTTTCAGTTTTTGGTTTAACCGATCTTGGTTTTCATGAATAGATAGAATCAACAAGTTTACATGGTTTAATGTTTACTAGATTTGTTCTATATACATATATGCTTCAACTATTTAAACAAACTTAGTTTGATAGTCTATTTCATGAATTTGGTGTTTTGGTATTTTAACAAAACATATTTTTGGATTTTAAGTCAAAAACATTGATATATATCTATTTCATGTATATTGGATTATATCCATATACAACATGCTTCAAGTTGTTTCAATATCATGTTTTTGTATTTGGATGAGTTTTGGACAAAATGAATTTTCAATTCAAAAATCCAAGTTTTGGAAAATACGGAATTTGGTTTTCGGTAAAATTTTCATAACACAAAAATGGTTCAAATTGTTTAAAATATGTGTTGAATTTTTTCACACATGTTTGTATATCAAAGTATTATAATAAAACTATTTTTGTGAATTTTTAGAGATTTTATGGGATTTAATAGGATAATAAAAACCAAGTTTTTCAATCCCTATTTAAACCCTGCCAGGCTCTGGCGGTCGACCGTTCCGGTCGACCGGACCAGGAGCCGGTCGACCGGAGCGGTCGACCGGACGTGCACAAGAATGTACACTTGGCCGTGTCAGTTGGCCGGTCGACCGACTGAAGGCAACCCACTCTAGGGTTGCCCTGGTCGACTGGGCGGTCGACCGGCCAGAGAGTCGTTGCTCTCTGGTCGACCGGGCGGTCGACCGGAAGGCTCACCGGTCAAAAATTTGACCGTTGGCCGGTCGACCGACCGGTCGACCGGAAGACCATTTCTGGCCTAGTCAGCAGCTAACGGGCAAATCTGTTTTGGGGGTTATATATATCCCATTTGTAGGCTGTTTTGGTTAAGATTTTTAAGAGAGAAAAATTTCATACTTCCTAAGTATTTTCAGCAAAAAATTTTGGGTTAAAATTCCTATTCTCTATTTGTTTTTAAAGTGTTTGTTATTTCAAAGAAAATAGTCTTTGGGAATTTATTTTTGGTCTAAAAATTCTATATCTATTTGGAGATTTTCCCAAGTGATTTTCTTTGTTAAAAACACTTTGTTTTTCACACTTGAGCCATATCATTCTATCCTATCTATAGGATCTTGTATTTGTGGGAAAATTTGTTTGTGGTTGAGATAGACCACCAAGTGTTGTACCCCTCTTTTATTTGTGATATCCCTCTAGTGAGAGGTGATTGTGGGTATCCCTCTAGTGAGAGGTTGATAGTGGAGGTTGTGTTGGTATTCCTCTTAGTGAAAAGGTGGATTGTGTTTGTATTGGCTTTGTGCCTATCCCTCATTTGTGACGTTGATTTGTGTGGCTTTGTGCCTAGCCTCTAAGTGTAGAGGTGGTGTTTGTAATTGAGAGAGGAGTTGTGTACTCCGATTGTATTTGCCCCAAATCCTCAGTGGAGGTTCGCTGTGCGGGTGTCCTGTGTGGACAAGTGGATTGGAAATCCTTCTGTGTGAAGGCAGGGACGTAGAGCTGTGTGCTCGAACCTCGAAACATATCCGTGTGTTAGCATTTGATCCATTGTCTCTCTAACTCTCTCTCTTTTATATTGTGCCTTGCATCATTTCATATTGCACATTCATATATTATATGCTTGGCTTGTTTGTGTGTGCCTCACTTGTGTTTAACCACGAGAGCTTCATATAGCACCTCGACTCTTATTCAGAGGAATCAAGAGGAGTTAGTCCAGAGCCCTTCACCGGGAATTCGGCTACACTCGTAAGTGTTGTTGCAATTAAGTTTTAATTTTCGCATTTAGTTCATTAGATTAGCCGTACACCTATTCACCCCCCTCTAGGTGTACTTTCAATAATATGTATATCTATATTTTTGACATGAAATTCAAAACCGGTTAAACTGAAAACCAAACATATTGAAACTTTTGTGTGTGTGTGAATTTGAGCATATCAACACTATCTATCTTTACACAAGATCTAAACATAAACTAAACAAACCGAGGTCTTCTTGTAGAACTCCTTCTCCAAGTCGACTCGATTCAAACGCGATCCAAAGAGCTTGACTCCAACCGAGTGCTAGACGCGATCTTGACGTGCGAGCTCTTGAATCTACATGTTTTTGCTCCAAAACTCTTTTGTTGAAGCTAAACACCTACTAATATCTTGATTAATAACTGAAACTATATAAACACAAGATCATTAGTAAATTATAACTACATGAGTTAATCATCATCAAAATTAGAGTGATGGGCCTTTGGGCCAACATCACCATCACCTTCGGAAATGACTCAAAAGGCAAGACTATCGGTATATGTAACATTAAAATTAGCTCATCTCCATTGATTGAAAATATTGTTTTAATTGATGGTCTCAAGCATAACCTCTTGAGTACTAGTCAACTTTGTGATAGAGTTTTTAAAGTTATTTTTAATGATTTGTCTTACAATGTTCTAGATAGTAAAACAAATACATGCATTCTTTTTGGTTTTTTGAAAATAATGTATACATGATTGATATGTCCAATTACATTGCAATGCTACTTATTTAAATGCTTTCAATGAGGAATCTTGGTTATCACATAGAAGATTAGGTCATATTTCTTTTGACCATCTATCCAGAATTAACACTAAGAAAGTGGTAAAAGTATTCCTTACTTGAAGTTTGAAAAGGACCATATTTGTGATGCATGCTAACTTGGGAAACAAACCAAGTCCTCTTTCAAAACAATCAAGGATATCATGACATCAAGGCCATTAGAGTTAATCCACATAGATTTGTTTGGTCCAACTAAAACCAAGAGTTTAAATGGAAACCATTTTGTTTTTATTTCGGTTGATGGTTTTTCTCGTTTTACATGGGTTTTCTTTTTGGAACATAAAGATCAAGCCTTTCACATTTTCTTATTTTTAGAAAAAGAGTTGCAAAAAAAAGTTTTTCGATTTTGCGCATAAGAAGCGATAGAGGTGATGAATTTATTAATTATTCTTTTATCACTTATTATGAAGAAAATGAAATTAGACATGAACTATCTTGTCCTAGAACTACACAACAAAATGGAGTAGTTGAAAGGAAGAATCGTACTCTTCAAAAAATGATTAGGATAATGATTAGTGAATACAGACTCTCTTAATATTTATGGGCCGAGGCCATAAACACTTCATATTACATCTCAAATAGGATTTATCTTTGTAAACATTCTTCCAAAACTTTATTGAAATTTACTATTTGAAAAATCCTAATGTTTCTTACTTTAGAGTTTTTGGATATAGAAGTTTTGTTTTAAACACAAAAGATAACTTAGGAAAATTTGATGCAAAAGCTTTTGAGATATTTTTGTTGGTTATTCTAATACTAGAAAAGCTTATAGAATCTTCAATAAATCTACTTTGACTATTGAAGAATCTATGCATATTAAGTTTGAAGAATCTAATGCTTTTGTTAAGAATTTTACATAGATTGATTCTTTAGATGAAGATATGGGGAAAATAATCTTGAAGGACTCACTCATCCAAGAAGATAAGCCAAAGCTTGATGAATAAGATAAAGTTCAAGAGGTTAAAGTGGCACCAACACAACCACTTCTAAAAGATTGGAGATATACTACAAGTCATTCCAATAAACTCATCATAGGTGATATATCAAAGGGGATAACTACTCACTCCAAACTCCCTGATTTTTTATGGCCATTTTACTTTTATTTCTCGTATAGAACCAAAGAACATCCTCGAAGCTGAGGCGACTCATATTGGTTGCTTCCTATGCAAGAAGAGCTCAATCAATTTGAGTGCAATCAAGTTTGGCACCTTTTTCCTAGACCCTATGATAGACCAACCATTAGTACTAGATAGATTTTTAGGAACAAGTTGGATGAGTCGGGTAATATTATTAGGAATAAAGCTAGGTTAGTGGCCTAAGGTTACACCCAAATGGAAGGTATCGATTTTGAGAAAACCTTTGCACCCGTGGCACGACTTGAAGCTGTTGGCCCAAGGTTACAATCAACCAGTTTTTGAGTTTTGTGTTAGCCCAAGAGGTTACACTATCCATTGTTTTGTGTTTTGATGATAACAAACCAAATAAGTGCTATTTGGTACTAATCTTTTATCTTAGATGAGTTTCAGGTTTTGTACCATGTTTAGAGTTCATTCGCTTCGCTTTTGCAAAAACTTCTAAGTTCCAACAAGCATTGAAGGCAAATTGCACATCAAGGAAGGATCATAGAAGAGAAGGCACTAGCAAGGCATTGGATGGCTCAAAGATTGCTTCAGAGGTCCTTAGGTTTTATTTTCTAGCTTTATAGCATGTTAAAGAATAGAGAGTAGGCTTGAAGCTCAAACACACACGTTTTCACGCGTATGTCTTTTCTAAGTTTATTTCTTATAAAATATACAAAAATATTTTAATACTAAATCTTTCTTCTACAAATTCTTTATTATGTTAGATACTGAATTTGTGTTTGAAATAGATTTGATAAAAATATTAATCTCTTCAAAATTCTATTTTTATTTCATCTTTTGGCCTGAGCCGGTCGACCGGTTATCTACCACCAGTCGACCGATGTCCTGGCAGAATGCACGTATCCGTGTGCATGTCTGTCGGTCGACCGGGGCAGTCGACCGGAGTCCTGGCAGAGTGCACGTATCCGTGTGCACGTCTGTCGGTCGACCGACTGTCTACCGACAGTCGACCGGAATTTTATTTTAAGTCTCAGTCAGGCATCAGTCGACCGGATCGGTCGACCGATAGTTTGTTTTGCTCTCTGTATCTTTTCAGTCGACTGGATCAGTCGACCGATAGTTCATAACGGTCGGATTTTTGAACTATCGGTCGACCGGGCCAGTCGACCGATCTGTCCGTTGAACAGTAACGGGCAGATTTTTTAATAGCTATTTTAAACTTGATTTTTGAAATTAAAAATCCGTTGGAGGGTATATTTGGAACTAATTACTTCCTAATCTTCAGTAATTAATTCCTAACCCTAAACCCTAGCCCTCTCCTATAAATAGGGGTGTTTGGGGAGAGTTTCTTTACAACAATTATTCAAGAGAAAAATTCAAAGTTTGTGATATTCAAAAGAGCTATTTTTCTTGGTTTTTGTGCTGATATTTCTCACTCATTTCAGAAGTGTTTTCTTGATAATACTCTCTGATTTGATTTCATTTTTCTTCACTTACACAAGAGCTTCATTCCTTCTCAATATTCTCTAAGGACCTTTGTAAGGGAAGAGATATTTGAAAGAGAGAGTTTGTGATCTTTTGATTACTAAGGAATTCAATTGTGCTGAAATTGTAGGAGTTGGGTACTCCATTGTAATTGATCTTTGTGATAGTGGAAGTAGCTAGAATCCTTCTGGGGAAGGCGGGGAGTAGAGCTGGGTGCTCGAACCTCGATAACATATCTTTGTGTTTGCGATTGGTTTACTTTCCCTTGCTATTACTTTGTGTTTTTGATTACTATTGCCATTTTCATCATACTTCATCTTGTCAATCAAAATCCCATACAACAAGGTTGCATTGCGCACCTCTAACTCATTTTACGAGGAAGCCGGAGGAAGGAGTTCAGAACCCCGCAAGGGGCATACGGCTCTTAGTCTTGTTTTGGGAGATTGTTGCATTGCATTTGCATTCACTTGCTTCATAATTTTTTTTAATTGCCCTTTGATTAGCTTCATCACCTATTCACCCCCCCTCTAGGTGATTTTCAATTGGTATCAGAGCTTGGACTCTAGGTGTGGCTTAACATCCTTAGAGAGATCCTAAAATATTGCTAATCAACACTTTCATTCATCCATACATACACTAGTAAACATGGCCGACAACATTAAATCCCCACCTAAATTTGATGGCCTAAATTTCCCTATTTGGAAGGTTAGGATGACTATCTTTTTGCAATCACTAGGTAGCTTAGTGGCTAAGTCTCTTACCAAACCCTATGAAGTACCCGATGAGGATGAGAGCACTTGGACCGACCTAGACTTTAAAGAATATGAGGCTAACTCCAAAGCCCAAAATTCCCTTTTAACCGCCATAAATTAGGATGACCTTACACGGGTAATTCATTGCCAATCCGCCTATGAGATTTGGCAACACTTATTGGTCACGCATGAAGGGACTTCACAAGTCAAGAGAGCTAAAATAGATCTCTTGAGGTCTCAATATGAATCATTTAGAATGCTTGATGATGAATCCATTGATTGTATGATTACTCGTTTTACTAAAATTACAAATGGTCTTTCTTCATTAGGTGACGTCATCTCCAACGATCAAAAGGTGCGCAAAGTGATTCGGGCACTTCCTCCATCTTGGGAGATAAAGGCCACCACCTTAAAGGAGTTGAACGACAAGGACGAGATGGACATCATAAGTCTCATTGGGAACCTAAAAACCATGAGATGGAGAAGAAGGCAAGAGAAGAGGCGGCTCCAACAAAGAAAAAGTCCATAGCTTTCAAGTCTTCATCCACCATTGAAGATGATGAAGAAGATGAAGAAGAAGATGAGGAGCTCTCCCTCCTAGTGCGCAACATCAAGAGGATGTACCGGAAGAACAAGCAAAATTTCCGGAGAAAGTTTGAAGGCAAAGAGGAGAAGAGGATCATTTGCTACAATTGCCGCAAGCCCGGACACATCATGGCCGATTGTCCGGAGTTAAAGAAAAGAATGACTTCCTCCTTCAAGCCAAAGAAACAAGATGAAAAGAAAGCTTACAAGGCCACATGGGATTCGGAAAGCGAGTCCGAAGAAGAACAAGTGGATACCGCAAACATGTGTTTCATGGCAAACACACCCAAGGTAAACCCTCAAACTCTTGAATCTATAGATGATAATGATGATGATTTGAGTAAGGAAGTTCTAGTTCATGCTTTTGTAGAACTTTCCGAAACTTATGATAACAAGAAAATGGAATGCTTTAAATTGCAAAAAGAAGTTGCTTTTCTCAAAAACCAACTTGCTTTGGTTACAAAAGAAAAAGATGATCTTTCTTCCAATCTTGTTGTTATTCAAAATGATTTTGATGCATATAAGATTTCTTGCAAGGGTAAAACCCCTATTGTTGATAATAAAGAAATTTCTTCTCTTAAATCTAAAATGAGTGATTTTGAAAAAGTTTTAAAAGATTGTGCTTTTAATACTAAGAAGCTTGAAGAAAAATTTTCTAAAAAGAATACTTCTCATGATAAAGTTTCTCATGCTAAGATTTCACATGCTCACACTTCAAATAATACTTCTCATGCTAAATCTTTTCATGCTCACAATGCCAATGCTCACAAATCACACACTCATTATGCACTTAAATATGGTAGAGTTTATAGATGTACATATTGTGGCAAAAATGGACATTTAGCTAAATTTTGTTATGATAAATTGCATAGCTCAAATAATCTTGTTTGGGTTAATGGTTCTAACCCTCATGGACCCAAGAAAATGTGGGTACCAAAATCAAGCCCTAATTTGTTTGATGTAGGTACACACCAAGGCTCCAAGACGTAGGGAGCGGTGGTACCTTGATAGTGGTTGTTCAAGACACATGACATGGGATATCAACAACTTCACAACCCTATCAAGGTACATGGAAGGTGGCTCCGTCACCTTCGGGGATGATTCCAAAGGCAAAATCATTGGTATTGGTAATATTCAAATTGGTTCATCTCCTATTATTGAGAATGTTGTTTTAGTTGATGGTTTGAAACATAATTTGCTTAGTATTAGTCAATTTTGTGATCGTGGTCTTAAAGTTGTTTTTGATGACACTTCTTGTAAGATTTTTGATATTAAATCGAATGATTGTATTTTAACCGGTTTTCGTGATGATAATGTTTATATAATTGACATGCTTAATGTAGAGTGTTCTACTAAGTGTTTAAATGCTTTTGATGAAAATTCATGGCTTTGGCATAGAAGATTAGGACATGCTTCTTTTGAACATCTTTATAGAATTAATTCAAAGGAATTGGTGAAGGGTATTCCTTGCTTGAGTTTTGAGAAAGACCGCATTTGTGGTGCGTGCCAACTTGGGAAATAAACCAAGTCTTCCTTTAAACCAATCAAGGATATCATGTCAACTAGACCTCTAGAATTAATTCACATGGATTTATTTGGACCAACTAAAACTAAAAGCTTAAATGGAAGTAGATTTGCATTTGTTTTAGTTGATGATTTCTCTCGATTTACTTGGGTTTTCTTTTTGCAAAATAAAGATCAAACTTTTTCTCACTTTAAGATTTTTAGAAAAAGAGTTGAAAAAGAAAAAGGTTTTCCGATTTTGAAAATAAGGAGTGATAGAGGTGGTGAATTTGTGAACCAACTCTTCATGACTTATTGTGATGAAAAGGGAATTAAGCATGAAATGTCTTGTCCTAGAACTCCACAACAAAATGGAGTTGTAGAAAGGAAAAATAGAACACTTCAAGAGATGGCTAGGACAATGATAAGTGAATACGACCTCCCTCAATATTTATGGGCCGAGGCCGTAAACACCGCATGCTATATATCAAACCGTATTTATTTATGCAAAAATTCTTCTAAAACTTCTTTTGAAATGTATCATTTTAGAAAACCAAATGTTTCATATTTCAAAGTTTTTGGATGCAAGTGTTTTGTTTTAAATACAAAAGAGAATTTGGGTAAATTTGATGCTAAAGCTTATGAGGCTATCTTTGTTGGATATTCCTCTACTAGCAAAGCATATAGAGTTTTCATTAGATCTTCACTTACTATTGAAGAAACTATGCATGTTAAGTTTGAGGAGTCTTATGTGTTTGTTGAGAATGTTGTAGAGATTGAACCATTAGGTGAAAGCATGGAGAAACTATCCTTGAAGGACTCACCCGCTCAAGAAGATAAGCAAGAACCTTTAGGTGAAGTTCAAAAGGATAATGAGGAAAGCACTCAACCGCTTCCCAAAGCTTGGAGATATGCTACAAATCATCCTAAGGAGCTCATCATCGGTGACGCTTCAAGAGGAGTCACAACGCGCTCCAAACTCCATGACCTATGTGGTAACTTTGCTTTCATTTCTCATTTTGAACCCAAAGGCATTCTCGAAGCCGAGACGGACCCATATTGGTTGCTTGCCATGCAAGAGGAACTCAATCAATTTGAGCGCAACCAAGTTTGGCACCTTATTCCTAAGCCCCACGATAGACCAATAATTGGTACTAAGTGGATCTTTAGAAACAAGATGGATGAGTCCGGAAATGTCATTAGGAATAAAGCTAGGTTAGTGGCCCAAGGTTACACTCAAGTTGAGGGAATCGACTTTGAGGAATCCTTTGCACCCGTAGCACGGCTTGAAGCCATACGGATAACACTAGCTTATGCATCTTTTAAAAATTTCAAACTTTTTCAAATGGATGTAAAAAGTGCATTTTTAAATGGTTTTCTTAATGAAGAAGTTT
This sequence comes from Agave tequilana, assembly GCA_038442645.1. Lineage (NCBI taxonomy): Eukaryota > Viridiplantae > Streptophyta > Magnoliopsida > Asparagales > Asparagaceae > Agave > Agave tequilana. Next base: position 23,182 of record JAVJIF010021337.1, read on the forward strand.
ATGTTTCTCAACCTCCCGGTTTTATCGATCATATTCATCCCGATTTTGTTTTCAAACTTGATAAGGCTTTGTATGGTTTAAAACAAGCTCCAAGAGCTTGGTATGAAAGGCTTTCAAGTTTTCTAATTTCAAATAACTTTATTAAAGGCAAAGTAGACACCACTCTCTTCACTAAGCATGTTGATAATGATATTTTAATTGTCCAAATTTATGTTGATGATATTATTTTCGGTTCTACTAATGAAGTTTTATGCAAGGATTTTGAAAAGGTAATGCAACAAGAATTCGAAATGTCCTCCATGGGTGAGCTCAACTTTTTCTTAGACTCCAAGTCAAGCAATTGCATGATGGGAACTTCATCTCTCAAGCCAAATACGCTAAGGAACTCGTGAAGAGGTTTGGACTTGAAGACGCTAAAGCTTGCAACACTCCCATGGCTACAACAACCAAGCTTGATAAGGACGAACAAGGTAAAAATGTTGATATTAAATTGTTTAGAAGCATGATAGGTAGTCTTTTATATTTAACGGCAAGTAGGCCGGATATCATGTTTAGTGTGTGTCTTTGTGCTAGATTTCAATCGTGTCCCAAGGAATCTCATTTAATTGCCGTAAAACGCATTATTCGATATGTTAAGGGAACGATTGGTTTAGGTCTTTGGCATCCGAAAACTATAGATTTTTCTATGATTAGTTATTCGGACGCCGACTATGCGGGTTGTAGAGTAGATAGAAAGAGTACTAGTGGGACATGTCAATTTCTCGGTAATTGTCTTGTTTCATGGTCCTCTAGGAAGCAAAATTCCGTAGCTCTATCAACCGCCGAGGCGGAGTATGTTGCCGCGGGGGCTTGTTGTGCACAAGTCCTTTGGATGAAACATACTCTCCTTGATTATGATTTGCATTATAAAAATATTAAAATATTTTGTGATAATACTAGTACTATTCATTTAACCAAAAATGCAAATCAACATAGTAAGACCAAGCACATTGAGATTAGATATCACTTTCTTAGAGATCATTTTGAGAAAGGTGATATAGATATTGATTATGTTTCCACCGATTTTCAACTAGCCGATATTTTCACAAAACCACTTGATTTTGCTAGATTTTCGTTTATTTGTGGAGAATTAAATTTGTGTATTATTGATTAAACATGTTTTTCTAACCCTTTTTGATGTATGACAAAAGGGGGAGAATAAGTTAACATGGACAAAAATAAGTTCATTTGGTCTTGGTTGGTTCCATATGAATTTATATGATGTTTTGGTTTTATGAGTTTTTGTATTTTAGTTGGTATTTTAGTTTAAAATTGGTATCAAGGAGCAATTTTTGATTTTTGGTATTTTTGGTATCAAGTGCAAGTTTTGAGTTTTATTGTTGTTTTAAATAGATTTCCATAATTGGTGCATCATTTCTATTTTTCATTTCAATTATTGGTATCTAGAGCATACTTACATGTTTTAAATATAGCATAATTTGAGGGGGAGTTTTTCTCATCCCTATATTTTTGTAAATAGCCTATTTGTTTTGTCATCATCAAAAAGGGGGAGATTGTTAGCCCAAGAGGTTACACTCTCCATTGTTTTGTGTTTTGATGATAACAAACCAAATAAGTGCTATTTGGTACTAATCTTTTATCTTAGATGAGTTTCAGGTTTTGTACCATGTTTAGAGTTCATTCGCTTCGCTTTTGCAAAAACTTCTAAGTTCCAACAAGCATTGAAGGCAAATTGCACATCAAGGAAGGATCATAGAAGAGAAGGCACTAGCAAGGCATTGGATGGCTCAAAGATTGCTTCAGAGGTCCTTAGGTTTTATTTTCTAGCTTTATAGCATGTTAAAGAATAGAGAGTAGGTTTGAAGCTCAAACACACACGTTTTCACGCGTATGTCTTTTCTAAGTTTATTTCTTATAAAATATACAAAAATATTTTAATACTAAACTTTCTTCTACAAATTCTTTATTATGTTAGATACTGAATTTGTGTTTGAAATAGATTTGATAAAAATATTAATCTCTTCAAAATTCTATTTTTATTTCATCTTTTGGCCTGAGCCGGTCGACCGGTTATCTACCACCAGTCGACCGATGTCCTGGCAGAATGCACGTATCCGTGTGCATGTCTGTCGGTCGACCGGGGCAGTCGACCGGAGTCCTGGCAGAGTGCACGTATCCGTGTGCACGTCTATCGGTCGACCGACTGTCTACCGACAGTCGACCGGAATTTTATTTTAAGTCTCAGTCAGGCATCAGTCGACCGGATCGGTCGACCGATAGTTTGTTTTGCTCTCTGTATCTTTTCAGTCGACTGGATCAGTCGACCGATAGTTCATAACGGTCGGATTTTTGAACTATCGGTCGACCGGGCCAGTCGACCGATCTGTCCGTTGAACAGTAACGGGCAGATTTTTTAATAGCTGTTTTTAAACTTGATTTTTGAAATTAAAAATCCGTTGGAGGGTATATTTGGAACTAATTACTTCCTAATCTTCAGTAATTAATTCCTAACCCTAAACCCTAGCCCTCTCCTATAAATAGGGGTGTTTGGGGAGAGTTTCTTTACAACAATTATTCAAGAGAAAAATTCAAAGTTTGTGATATTCAAAAGAGCTATTTTTCTTGGTTTTTGTGCTGATATTTCTCACTCATTTCAGAAGTGTTTTCTTGATAATACTCTCTGATTTGATTTCATTTTTCTTCACTTACACAAGAGCTTCATTCCTTCTCAATATTCTCTAAGGACCTTTGTAAGGGAAGAGATATTTGAAAGAGAGAGTTTGTGATCTTTTGATTACTAAGGAATTCAATTGTGCTGAAATTGTAGGAGTTGGGTACTCCATTGTAATTGATCTTTGTGATAGTGGAAGTAGCTAGAATCCTTCTGGGGAAGGCGGGGAGTAGAGCTGGGTGCTCGAACCTCGATAACATATCTTTGTGTTTGCGATTGGTTTACTTTCCCTTGCTATTACTTTGTGTTTTTGATTACTATTGCCATTTTCATCATACTTCATCTTGTCAATCAAAATCCCATACAACAAGGTTGCATTGCGCACCTCTAACTCATTTTACGAGGAAGCCGGAGGAAGGAGTTCAGAACCCCGCAAGGGGCATACGGCTCTTAGTCTTGTTTGGGAGAGATTGTTGCATTGCATTTGCATTCACTTGCTTCATAATTTTTTTAATTGCCCTTTGATTAGCTTCATCACCTATTCACCCCCCCTCTAGGTGATTTTCAATTTGATGATCACAAAACATATATAGTTATTTGTACTAATCATTTTTAGTGTTTAAGTAAGTTTCAGGGTTCTAAGGATTCATGATGTGCACTTCCCTAAAGGAAGGTTGCTTTGACTCAAGTCGGTTCGTTTCGGGTTCAAAACATCAAGTTATTCAAGAAAATACCAAGCTATTCAAGATCATGGAGAAGCCCACTTGAAGTCTTTATTGTCTCCTAGAACCTATGTAAGAGTTAGTTTGTTAAAATTTGAGGTTGTATTAAGTTGGCTCAAGAACACACACACTTTTCAAAATACGGTTTTTATTTTTGGCTTTTGATTTAAGTTCATGCTTTGATCTTTATACATGACTCAATTTTTTATAAATTTTATAACTTGTTTATATCATGTATACCTACCTTTTTAACATGATACTTAGTCATATATCCTTACAAAATTAATTTGAAAATTTTCCAAAGTTCAGAAAAAATCCTATAATAATTCTGTTTCAGGCCTGTCGGTCGACCGGGCCGGTCGACCGGTCTATTCCAGGCCTGGCCGGTCGACCGAGCCGGTCGACCGAGCCTTGAGTTCTGGGCGTGCATGTTTTGTGCACGTCTGTCGGTCGACCGACCGGTCGTCCGACTGGAAGCAGCTTGCTCTCTGTTTTTTGGTCGGTCGACTGGATCGGTCGACCGACAGTTCAATATGATATTTTTCTTTGGCTTCCGGTCGACCGACCGGTCGACCGAGACCAACGGCTAGTTGCCAATTGGACTGCTGGTCGACCGGGCTGGTCGACCGACAGCCGGCAACGGCTATTTTTCTGAGTTTCTCTCTTGGGATTTGTTGGAGATTTTGGTGTCAGCTAATCCTGAAATTTTGACAGCTATTTTCTGACCTAATGAGCTATTTGTAATCATATTTTGATCCCCTCTAATATCTATAAATAGTGGGGATTGGTCACTTGCAAAATACAAGAGATATACCTAGTTTTTCAAGTTTTCAAAAGAAAGAAAAAGTTTCAAAGGCTTTCAATTCTCTAGTGCATTCTTGGCTATTGGTTTTTCAGTTGTTTTTCAAGCAAATTTTCATTACAACTGAGCTTGTTTTCTCACTACACTTCTTGAGCCAAAAACCCTCCTCATTCTATAAGGAAGTTGTAAAGAGAAGTTTGTGATCTTTTGTTGATCACTTGGTTACTTATTCCTCTTGTGCTGAGATCCTTCTTCGGTAGAGGATTGTAATTGGTGGAGTTCGGTACTCCGGTCTTCGGTAGACCTTGTAATCGTTCCTCGATGGATTTAGTGAAAACCCTTCACGGCGGTGAAGGCGGGGAGTAGAGCGGTGGCTCGAACCTCGAAACAAATACTTTGTGTTTGCGATTGTTTTTCTTATTGCTCTTTACTTCCAGCTTGTGTTATTGCTCTTATTTCTAGCTTGATATATATCTTGTGTGCACTTTAATATTACATCCATTTCATTCCTTACTATTTTCGATCATTACTCATACATCAAGATTGCAATACGCACCTCAAACTCTTATTTAGAGGAATCACGAGGAAGAAGTTCAGAGCCCTTCACCAGGTATTCGACTTCTAGTCTTGTTTTGGGCGATCGTTGCATCATATATTCATACTTGTTCAAAAAGATCTTAAGATTAGCATTAACACCTATTCACCCCCCTCTAGGTGTTTTACAATTGGTATCAGAGCTTTGGTCTCTAGGCTCTTGGCTTAACAACCTTAGAGAGATCCTTATTGCTAATCATTTTTCATCTCCATTCATTTAGTAAAAATGGCCGAAGGAATTAAGACCCCACCAAAGTTTGATGGCCTTAACTTTCCCATATGGAAGGTTAAGATGACCGTATTTTTGCAATCCCTAGGAAGCCGGGTTGCGAAGGCGGTGACCAAACCATTTAGTGTACCCACCGGTGATGAGGACACTTGGTCCGATATTGAGACTAAAGAATTTGATGCTAATGCTAGGGCACACTATGCATTGCTCCAAGCACTTAATGATGATGATACCTCTAGAGTTATTCATTGTAAATCCGCACATGAAATTTAGACTCACTTGCTTGTCACACATGAAGGGACTTCACAAGTTAAGAGGGCTAAAATAGACCTTCTTCAGTCCCAATATGAAAACTTTTCTATGCAAGAAAATGAAACCATAGATGATATGGTTACAAAATTTACAAAGATTACTAATGGACTTTCTTCTTTAGGTGATGCTATTGACAACGATCAAAAGGTGAGGAAGATCATTCGTGTTCTCCCTCCATCTTGGAAAGTCAAAGCCACTACCTTGAAGGAACTTAATGACAAGGAAGAAATGGAGCTTATAGGTCTCATTAGGAACCTCAAGACCCATGAGATGGAGAGAAAAGCAAGAGAAGAAATGGCTCCCTCCAAGAAGAAAACTATTGCCTTCAAGAGTCATTCAACATACTCCGATGAAGACGATGAAGAAGAAGATGATGAGGAGCTTTCACTTCTTGTTAAGAACGTTCGGAGAATGTATAACAAGGCTAAGTTACAAAATAAAAGGAGATGGCAAGGCAAAGAAGAAAAGAAAATTATTTGTTTCAATTGCCAAAAGTCGGGTCATATTGTTGCGAAATGCCCGGATAAAGTCAAGCCCTCCACCTCCAAGAAGCCATATAGAAAGAAAGCGTTAAAGGCTACTTGGGATTCCGAGAGTGAATTTGAGGAGGATGTTGACACCGCCAACATGTGCTTCATGGCAAATGAAAGCACAAGCAAAGTAATTTCCAATACTCCTATTGATTGTGAACTTTCCATGGATGAACTAGGAGAAGCATTTGAAGAACTTTCTCATAACTATGACTTTCTTAAAAAGAAGTATTTGAAAATGAAAAAGGAAAATGAATCTTTAAATCACAAAGTTTTCACTCTTTCAAAAGAAAATGATGAATTGCTTTCTACACTTGTTTCTACACAAAAGGATTTTGAGAACTATAAAATATCTTGCAAAGGTAAGTTTTCACAAATTAATGAAAATGAAATTTCTATGCTAAAAGAGAAAATTGATTCTTTAGGAATAGTTTTGAAAAAAATGTGAATTTGAAAAGAATAGATTAGAGGCTATGTTTCCTAAGAAACAAGTCCCTAAGAAACATTCTCATGCTATTCATGCTCATGTTCATAAATCACAACCTTACATCATGTCAAACACCCTAAACATGTACACACTCCACACACACATCATGCATACATGTATGGTAAAGTATTTTCATGCACATATTGTGGCCGTAAAGGTCATTTAGTTAGATTTTGCTATGATAGACTTAATGCTTCACATCATAATGTTTGGGTTCGGAATACTAACTTTCAAGGACCCAAGAAGATTTGGGTGCCAAAGTCAACAAATTTGTTAAATGATGTAGGTACCTTCCAAGGCCCAACGACGTAAAGGATTGTGGTATCTTGATAGTGGTTGCTCAAGGCACATGACTTGGGATATCAACAACTTTACAACCCTATCAAGATACCATGAAGGTGGCACCGTCACCTTCGGAGATGATGCCAAGGAAAAAATCATCAGTATTGGTAATGTTAAACTTGGTACATCCCCTTTAATAGAAAATGTTGTTTTGGTTGATGGCCTCAAGCATAACCTCTTTAGTGTTAGTCAACTTTGTGACAAAGGTTTTGATGTTGTTTTTGATAATTTAGCTTGTAGAGTTATTGATAGACAATCTAATACATGTATATTTTCCGGTTTTCGTGAATGCAATGTTTACATGATTGACATGTCTAATATGTTTTGCAATGCTACTTGTTTAAAAGCCCTCATGATGACTCTTGGTTGTGGCATAAAAGATTAGGCCATATTTCTTTTGACCATCTATCTAGGTTAAACAACAAGGAAATGGTGAACGGTATTCCTTGCTTGAACTTTGAAAAGAACCGCGTTTGCGACGCGTGCCAACTTGGGAAACAAACCAAGTCCTCTTTCAAGTCAATCAAGGATATCATGACATCATGTCCCTTGGAGTTGATCCATATGGATTTGTTTGGTCCTACACAAACCAAAAGTCTAAGTGGGAATCGGTTTGTTTTTGTTTTAGTTGATGATTTCTCGCATTTTACTTGGGTTTTCTTTTTAGAGCACAAAAATCAAGCCTTTTCATATTTTCAAGCCTTTAAGAAAAGAGTTGAAAAGGAAAAAGATTCTTCTATTTTAAGAATAAGAGGTGATAGAGGTGGTGAATTCAATAACCTACCCTTTACCACTTTTTGTGAAGAACATGAAATTAAGCATGAACTATCTTGTCCTAGAACTCCACAACAAAATGGAGTAGTAGAGAGGAAAAATCGGACATTACAAGAGATGGTTAGGACAATGATTAATGAATATGGTCTCCCTTATTATCTATGGGCCGAGGCCGTTAACACATCTTGCTATATATCAAATCGAGTTTTCTTATGCAAAAATACTTCAAAAACATCTTTTGAGATCTATTTTTCTAGAAAGCCAAATGTTTCTTACTTTAAGGTTTTCGGTTGTAAATGCTTTATTTTGAATACTAAAGACAATTTAGGAAAATTTGATGCAAAGTCTTATGAAGCAATTTTTGTTAGATATTCTAATACTAGTAAAGCTTATAGAGTTTTCAACAAGTCATCTTTAATTATTGAAGAATCTATTCATGTAAAGTTTGAGGAATCTAATGTGTTTGTTAAGAATGTTATAAAAATAGATGCTTTAAATGAAGAAATGGAGAGAGCTACTTTGAAGGACTCACCTACTACTGAAGACATGCCAAAGGATGATGAAGGAAAAGAAGTTCAAGACAATGAGGTTCAAGGAAATGAAAATCAAGTGGAGCCTACTCAACAACTTCCAAAAGATTGGAGATTCAATCCTCATCATCCCAAGGATCTTATTATAGGTGAAGTATCTAACGGGGTAACTACTCATTCTAAACTTCATGATTTATGTGGACACTATGCTTTTATTTCTCACTTTGAACCTAAGAACATCCTCGAAGCCGAGACCGACTCATATTGGTTGCTAGCCATGCAAGATGAGCTCAATCAATTCGAGCGCAACCAAGTTTGGCATCTTGTTCCTAGGCCTCACGATAGACCAACCATTGGTACTAAGTGGATCTTTAAGAACAAGTTGGATGAGTCGGGAAATGTTATTAGGAATAAAGCTAGGTTAGTTGCCCAAGGTTACACTTAAATCGAAGGGATCGATTTTGAAGAAACCTTTGCACCCGTAGCACGACTTGAAGCCATACGGATGACACTTGCATTTGCTTCTTATAAAGATTTTAAGCTTTTTCAAATGGATGTTAAAAATGCTTTCTTAAATGGATTTATTGAGGAGGAGGTGTATGTTGAACAACCCCCCGGGTTTGTTGATCTTACACATCTGGATTTTATTTTCAAACTTGACAAAGCTCTTTATGGTTTAAAACAAGCCCCTAGGGCATGGTATGAAAGACTTTCCTCTTTTCTAAATTCTAATGGTTTTATGAAAGGAAAAATAGATACTACTTTGTTTACAAAACATGTTGAAAATGATATTCTTATTGTTCAAATTTATGTAGATGATATCATATTTGGTTCTACTAATGAAAATCTTTGTCAAGCTTTTGAATCATGCATGAAGGAAGAATTCGAGATGTCTATGATGTGTGAGCTCAACTATTTCCTTGGTCTCCAAATCAAGCAAAAGAAGGATGGGATCTTCATCAATCAAGCCAAGTACACAAAGAAACTTATCAAGATATTTGGGCTTGAAGGAGCTAAAACAAGCAAAACTCCCATGGCAACTACAACAAAGCTTGACAAGGATGAACAAGGTACAAGTGTAGACATTAAGCTTTTCCGTAGCATGATTGGTAGCTTGTTGTATTTGACGGCTAGTAGGCCGGATATTATGCTTTCTGTATGTCTTTGTGCTCGATTTCAATCGTGTCCTAAAGAGTCTCATTTGGTTGCGGTAAAACGCATTATTAGATACCTTAAGGGCACAATTGAAATGGGTTTGTGGTATCCGAGGACCGGACAATTTTCTATGACGAGTTTTTCGGATGCCGACTATGCGGGTTATAGGGTAGATAGGAAGAGTACAAGTGGAACATGTCAATTTCTTGGTAATTGTCTTATTTCTTGGTCTTCCAAAAAGCAAAATTTGGTACCCCTTTCAACCGCCGAGGCGGAGTATGTTGCGGCCGGAGCTTGTTGTGCACAAGTTCTTTGGATGAAACATACTCTCCTTGACTATGATTTGCATTTTGACCATATTAAAATATTTTGTGATAATACTAGTACTATTCATATGACTAAAAATGCAAATCAACATAGTAAGACTAAGCACATTGACATTCGGTATCACTTTCTTAGAGATCATTATGAGAAAGGTGATATTGATATTGATTATGTGTCTACCGATTTTCAACTTGCCGATATTTTTACAAAACCACTAGACTATGCTAGATTTTCCTTTATTTGTGGTGAGTTGAATGTTTGTATTATGAATTTATGAAGGAATTTTTTTTTAACTATGTTCACCCTTTTGATGTATGACAAAAAGGGGGAGAAAAAGTTAGCTATTTTTAAGTTTGGAGTTATGCATTTTGTCTTTTGAGTAATAACAAGTTAGTTTGGAGTTATACATTTTGAAGTTTGGAGTTATGCATTTTGTCTTTTGAGTAATAACAAGTTAGTTTGGAGTTATACATTTTGAGTTTTAGTCTTTGAGTTAAGAAAAGAATTTTGAGTAATGTGTTTTATACTCCTTAGTTGTGTTTTGTAATACTCTCTAAATTCTTAGTTTCTATCTATTATGTATAACCATTCATTTATACATATAGCCATTCTTTTATACATAGCATGATTTGAGGGGGAGCTTCCATGCTCTTTTCCCCATTTTTTAAATAACTAGTATGTTTTGTCATCATCAAAAAGGGGGAGATTGTTGGCCCAAGGTTACAATCAACCAGTTTTTGAGTTTTGATGATCACAAAACATATATAGTTATTTGTACTAATCATTTTTAGTGTTTAAGTAAGTTTCAGGGTTCTAAGGATTCATGATGTGCACTTCCCTAAAGGAAGGTTGCTTTGACTCAAGTCGGTTCGTTTCAGGTTTAAAACATCAAGTTATTCAAGAAAATACCAAGCTATTCAAGATCATGGAGAAGCCCACTTGAAGTCTTTATTGTCTCCTAGAACCTATGTAAGAGTTAGTTTGTAAAAGTTTGAGATTGTGTTAAGTTAGCTCAAGAACACACACACTTTTCAAAATACGGTTTTTATTTTTTGGCTTTTGATTTAAGTTCATGCTTTGATCTTTATACATGACTCAATTTTTTATAAATTTTATATCTTGTTTATATCATGTATACCTACCTTTTCAGCATGATACTTGGTCATATATCCTTACAAAATTAATTTGAAAATTTTCCAAAGTTCAGAAAAAATCCTATAATAATTCTGTTTCAGGCCTGTCGGTCGACCAGGCCGGTCGACCGGTCTATCCAGGCCTGGCTGGTCGACCGAGACTTGAGTTCTGGGCGTGCATGTTTTGTGCACGTCTGTCGGTCGACCGACCGGTCGACCGACTGGAAGCAGCTTGCTCTCTGTTTTTGGTCGGTCGACTGGATCGGTCGACCGACAGTTCAATATGATATTTTTCTTTGGCTTCCGGTCGACCGACCGATCGACCGAGACCAACGGCTAGTTGCCAATTGGACTGCCGGTCGACCGGGCCGGTCGACCGGGCCGGTCGACCGACAGCCGTCTCCAGCCGGCAACGGCTATTTTTCTGAGTTTCTCTCTTAAGATTTGTTGGAGATTTTGGTGTCAGCTAATCCTGAAATTTTGACAGCTATTTTCTAACCTAATGTGCTATTTGTAATCATATTTTGATCCCCTCTAATCCCTATAAATAGTGGGGATTGGTCACTTGCAAAATACAAGAGATATACCTAGTTTTTCAAGTTTTCAAAAGAAAGAAAAAGTTTCAAAGGCTTTCAATTTTCTAGTGCATTCTTGGCTATTGGTTTTTTAGTTGTTTTTCAAGCAAATTTTCATTACAACTGAGCTTGTTTTCTCACTACACTTCTTGAGCCAAAAACCCTCCTCATTCTATAAGGAAGTTGTAAAGAGAAGTTTGTGATCTTTTGTTGATCACTTGTTTACTTATTCCTCTTGTGTTGAGATCCCTCTTCGGTAGAGGATTGTAATTGGTGGAGTTCGGTACTCCGGTCTTCGGTAGACCTTGTAATCGTTCCTCGGTGGATTTAGTGAAAACCCTTCACGGCGGTGAAGGCGGGGAGTAGAGCGGTGGCTCGAAACTCGAAACAAATACTTTGTGTTTGCGATTGTTTTTCTTATTGCTCTCTACTTCCAGCTTGTGTTATTGCTCTTATTTATAGCTTGATATATATCTTGTGTGCACTTCAATATTACATCCATTTCATTCCTTACTATTGTCGATCATTACTCATACATCAAGATTGCAATACGCACCTCAAACTCTTATTTAGAGGAATCATGAGGAAGAAGTTCAGAGCCCTTCACCGAGTATTCGGCTTCTAGTCTTGTTTTGGGCGATCGTTGCATCATATATTCAACTTGTTCAAAAAGATCTTAAGATTAGCATTAACACCTATTCACCCCCCTCTAGGTGTTTTACAGAAGTCATATGGATTACACTTGCTTTTGCCTCTTTTAAAGATTTCAAACTTTTTCAAATGGATGTCAAAAGCGCATTTTTAAATAGTTTTATTGAAGAAGAAGTGTATGCTAAACAATCCCTCGGGTTTGTTGATCCTACACATTCAGATTTTGTTTTCAAATTAGAAAAAGCTTTATATAATTTAAAACAAGCTCCAAGAGCTTGGTATGAAAGACTTTTAATTTTTCTTATTTTAAATGATTTTGTAAAAGGTAAAGTAGATACCACTTTATTTATAAAGCATGTAGATAGTGATATTCTAATTGTTTAAATTTATGTTGATGATATTATATTTGGATCTACTAATGAAAAGCTTTGTAAAGATTTTGAATCATGCATGAAGAATGAGTTTGAGATGTCTATGATGGGCGAGCTAAACTACTTCCTTGGACTCCAAATCAAGTAAAGAAGTGATGAGATTTTTATAAATCAAGCCAAGTACACGAGGAAACTTATCAAGAAATTTGGGCTTGAAGATGCAAAGTCAAGCAAGACTCCCATGGCTACTACAACAAGACTAGACAAGGATGAAAAGGTATAAATATTGACACAAAATCTATACGAGCATGATTGATAGTTTACTTTATTTAATATCTAGTAGACCGGATATTTTGTTTAGTGTGTGTCTATATGCTAGATTCCAATTTTGTCCTAAAGTGTCCAACTTGATTGCAGTAAAATACATTATTAGATATCTTAAGAGCACTATTGGAATGAGCTTGTGGTATCCAAAGACCGGACAATTTTTCATGACGAGTTTTTCAGATGCCGATTATGCTGGTTGTAGAGTGGATAAGAAGAGCACAAGTGGAACTTGTCAATTTCTAGGAAATGGAATTTTTTCATGGTCTTCCAAAAAATAAAATTCTGTAGCCCTTTCAACCGCCAAGACGGAGTATGTTGCGGCTGGGGCTTGTTGTGCATAAGTATTTTGGATGAAACATACTCTCCTTGACTATGTTTGCATTATGATCGTATTAAAATATTTTGTGATAATACTAGTATTATTCATATGATTAAAAATGCAAATCAACATAGTAACACAAAGCATATAGAAATTCGATATCACTTTTTAAGAGATCACTATGAGAAAGAAGATATTGAAATTGATTATGTTTCAACTGATTTTCAACTAGTAGACATTTTTACTAAGCCACTTGATTTTAACAAATTTTCTTTTATTTGTGGTGAACTAAATGTTTGTATTATAGATTCATGAGTTTTTTTATTATTTTTAAATTTTTGTTTGTCTAAATTTTTTTTTACCTTTCTGATGCATGATAAAAAGGGGGAGAAGTATTAAGTATTTATTGGTATTTATTGATTGGTATTTATCGAGTATTATTGAGTATTTACTGTTTTTTGCTTTAGTTTGTTTATGCTCATATGCAATGCCATTTTATGCATATTATTACAAACTTTCATATTGCATTCATATGACATGTTTAAATTTGACTTTAATCGTTATAGTCATATTGATATCTTGTACGATATATAAGCATGACTTGAGGGGGAGCTTTTTCAAAGCTCTTTCCTTTCATTTCTTTTAAATAGCTCATATGTTTATCATCATCAAAAGGGGGAGATTGTTGGCCCAAAGGTTACAATCACCAGTTTTGTGTTTTGATGATAACAAAATATATATAGTTATTTAGTACTAATCAAGTTCAAGTGTTTTAAGTGTGTTTCAGGGTTCAAGAAGATCTAATAGGTTTCTTCCTCTAAAAGAAGGTGTTAATGGTTCAAGGGTACTCAAGTACGAGATTGAAGCTCAAAACACTCAACGTTGCTATCAGAGAAGCCCGCTTGAAGATTCTTGTAGTCGCTTAGAATCTTGTAAGAACTTAGCTTGTTAAAGTGTAGAATATAGATTTGATGCTCAAAGATATACACACAAAAAAATGCACATTTTCGAAAGTACAATTTATTTTGTATTGATATTTTGACATATTTAGTCTTGATGCATGTTCCACATTTTCTCAAATATTTTTATTGTAGTTTAGAACTTGTATTTCTTTGCTATACATATTTTTCTCCCTTCAAAACCCATGCAAAATTTTCTTTGTTTTCAAAACAAACCTTGGTACTGGTTTTGGCCTAGATCGGTCGACCGGGCAGTCGACCATTCCTATAACAGGCCAGATCGGTCGACCGCTCGGTCGACCCAACCTTTGGCAGATGGGTGTGCATGTTGGTGCACATTCACGGTCGATCGACCGGTCAACCGCTATCCCCTGCGATCGACCAACATGTCGACCGACTGTAATGACCTTGGTCTCAGTTAAAAACGATCGACCAGAAGGCAACGGTCATATTTTTTAAAAAGGCCGGTCGACCGACAGACTGCCAGAAGGCAGTAACGACTAGATTTCAAATTCTGATTTTTAACATATTTTTTAAAACGTGGTGATTTGAATTCTGAGGGTCAAAATTTTTCCCTTATAACCTGGTAAACAATTCTAAATATGTTTTTCTATAGCCTAAAGCGTCATTGAGATTGGATTTAAGGACAACAAATTCTCTTGAAAATCAAGTTTGCTTTCAAAGTGAAAATTTTCAATTTTTTTCTTTTGTGCTTTAAATTCGAAAGTTTTAAATTGAGTTATTTGCTCTTATATTCTGTCTATTTTGATTTCTACTCTCACATACATCCTTGAGCTTCAAATCTACTTTTTACTATATAGGGATTTGTAAGAGAGTTGTAAGAGTGTGTTTGTGATCTCTTATTCACCAAGAGCTTGTAATTTCAGTTGGCTTTGTGCTACCTCTTGTGTAGAGTGTAGTATCCCTAATGTATCCTACATAATTTTTATGTATAATAAATTTTTACATGTGTATATACGAGTTGTATTATTATTTATGTGGGTTTTGATAATAAATTAGTTATAGATTTCTATTGTCATTAATAATTAATTTAAATAGTTATTCATATGTAGTTGTTAGTTACTATTATCATTGTTAGTATTATTATTATTGTTGTCCATATTTAGTTATTCATATTTTGTTTGCATTTTCTATATTTCTCTTGGCCAAATCCTTTAAGCTCAAAACTAAGCCTACAGTTATATTTCATTTTTCTTTTCCTTGGGCCAAGCCAAGCCATTAACTCATTACCTCAACCCACTACCCGGAACCCAATATACACTCCCTAACATAATCCTAATCACAACTAACAAATCCCAATCCAAACAACTAGATCAAATCCCAACCTAATCATATATCCTAATCTAATCTTAACTATCAAAATCTAATCCTAAACTAAATCTCCACCTACCCTCTCCTCTCCATCCACGCATCCAGGACCCCTTCAGGGTCGTCGACAGGCCGCCGAGCTCCATCGCTGGCAATCCTGGAACGGGCGAAGGGAAGTACGATGTATGGATTCAAGGGAGGACTGGCAAGGGCCATGAAGTGCAAATACGTGGAGCTCACTCCTGACTTCATCTATCCTTGCACGAATCAGGGTTCACGGGGAGAGGGGCGCCGTCTGGTGCCATTTAACAGAACATTTACCTGTTGTGTGTGTGTGTCTGTGAGAGAGAGAGAGACAGAGAGAGAGAAAGAGTCAGAAGCCCAAGGCTGTGGTCACTCTCTCTCTCTCTCTCACACACACACACAACAGGTAAATGGCAACAGATGGCGCCCCTCTCCCGGATTTGATATGATCTGTGGACGGGACAAGATTGAAACTCCAGAACAGTTCAAGCAAGATGAAGACACAACAAAGAAACTTGACTTGGATGGGCTTGTTGTTAATGGTGGAGATGACTAAAATATTAATGCATGCCTCCCTGCTGAAAACTTCAGGGCAAAGAATATGTAAACTAGAGTCATTGGATGCCCAAAAAAAACAATTGACAGAGATTTGAAGTGCAAGGAGGTTCCAACAAGTTTTGGGTTTGACACAACCGACAGCATTTCCCCTATCAGGCCCGGTGCAACTCCTTGCACTTTCCCTCCTTACAGCACAGCCCTGGCCGAGTGTAGACCATGGCCGAGCCTCCTCCTTGTCCGTGAACTCCGCGGGCACTTCAGCGCGTTGTCGACATCTCCGCGGCCTCCGTTGGGCCGTCCCCGTTGTCCGCGAACTCCGTCGGCCTTCGCCATCACCATCCCCGCCTCTCCGAGCACCACCGTAGTCTCCGCATTGATCTTCATCGTCCCGCGTCATCCGCCGAAAATCCATCGACAGCCGAGCACCCCCATCGATCTCCCCCATCTCCTTCCCTCGATGGCTGCCACACCAACCCACAGCCTTGGCAGCACCAAGCCATCAACTCCACAGCCAATAGTCGGCCTCTTCCACCTCCATCGAGTGCCGCCGGAGTCGAGCACTACCACCCTCTTCGCGGCAGCCCAAGCCCGTGCCCCCTTTCCCCGGCGTGAGCAACCACGGCGGCAACCTTGTGCGTAATGCCCAGAACCAGGCCTCCGGCTCTCTGTAGATTGCCGTGGATCACCGTAGGCGAGCGCGAATGCACCCACGCCCTTCACGACGAACTCCTCTATCCAACGACACCCTCCGCGGCCCGGATGCCTCCGCCAGAGCCTCCGTCGGTGCGCCGCAAATCGACTCGAGGTTAGTGTATTTATTTGTGCAAGGGTAAAGTGGTAATAATTGAGAACTTTAATTAAAATGTGTATGGCGTGTGTGCGTGAGTGTAGTTGTGATATGCATGTATATGTGTGCATGTATTAATGCATGTATTAATGCATGGGTATGTTATTATGTATGCATATTTAATTAAGTGCATGTTTATATTTATTATGTGGGTGTTTGGGTATTATTGTGGATATTACATGATGGATGTGCATGTTTATGTATTTTAATTCATGTAAGTATATGTATATATATGTATGTATAGAGGTGTATGTATGTGTATACTCATATATACGTATATATATGTATCTACGTGGGTATACACGCATGTGTCGGTGTGCTCGGGAGTATGTTTAAGTGTATATATGCTTGCATGTATATATGTATTATATGTGTACATGTTGTTGTATACATGTACGAGCACGTGCACGTACTGTGTACGCTTGAGTGTATGCTTGAGTACGTGTGTGATTGTGTTCAAGTACGTATGAGTATGTGATATGTGTACAGTTGCGTGTTTCAGTATTTCGGATCCATGCGGTGAGATCTGAACCCAGCTTCAGGAGATTCAGACACGATCCAGATTCGTGCCGTTGTGGACCCAATACAATGGCAATTCGAAGACCGATCCATGGGATGATCCGTAGATCAGTACCTGTTCGTGCAGTGAAGACCAGACAGTGATTTGGTTCCGAAACTGCGTCATTTCATGTGAGTGTTTGCTTTTATCTAAATTCCTTATTTATCGTTGTTTACATGTATGTATGTCTTGCCTTTATCATTTCATGTGATTATTTGATGTATTTTACTAATGTGATTACCTGTATCGCTTCACGAAACATCAGTGCACATTCATCATATTTATTTTGCTAATCCGAGTATTTATTAGCGTCATTTCATGTGCAGCTATTTACCACTATTGATCCAGGACTAGTTGAGGCATATCTCATACTGTGATTTTGTTCGATATATTGATCAGTTGACCTACTTCATATTTGAGGATAGAGGAACGATCTTATGCATACCATTTGTCGGTAGTTGTTGGTGATTATTTCAGATTAGAACTTCTGTGGATATTGAGAAAGTATTAGATATGACATTGCTTTAATCGATAGACTGATTTACCGATACTTGAATTGACATTGACATAGTTAGAGTTGGAGTTGACCTGAATTGATGGATTTGATTAGTGGACTCGATGGTGATGGACTTGATCTTGGGTTGGGGAGTAGGCGTAGATTGGGTTAACCTGAGCTAATGCATGTATGAACATAATTAGTTAGTTACTTAGATTTTCTGAATCTTGTGATTGAGCTTAATAGAAGTGGGAATACATGATGATCTTAATCAGATTAGATAGTGATGATTAGTTAAATATAGATAATTATGTATTTGATATGCTGGGACCGAACATATCGGTGATTTGCAGTTATTCCTCGGGATTGCAGTTATTCAGTTGTAGAGATAGAGTTATAGTAGGAGTGATTTTACTGATATCGGTGACCACATTTTATATATATCTTGGAGTTTGATAACAGTTATTATTTGATCTCAGTTATTGGTGGTTATAGGATTAGAACAGATTCGTATCGAGGAGAGGACTAATTACCGATTCATTGAGATGGTGGTTTACCATATTGGATT
Source organism: Agave tequilana (assembly GCA_038442645.1). Classification (NCBI taxonomy): domain Eukaryota; kingdom Viridiplantae; phylum Streptophyta; class Magnoliopsida; order Asparagales; family Asparagaceae; genus Agave; species Agave tequilana. The sequence continues at coordinate 41,370 of JAVJIF010021337.1, forward strand.
ACGCTGATATGGACTGATACTTAATGATTCATGATGATTGTATTGAGACTATAAGTTGATGGATCAGTTACTGATATCTCTTTAGTACGGATGGATGAGATTATGATCAGCTTTAGTTGAGACTGCTTATTGAGCAGTAGTAGGACTGTTACTGTATAAATTCATGTTACTGAAAGTTATGGGAAAAGATTGTTTGACCGTAACACCCTATATAGTCCCATTATTCATCCTATACACGGTTACTGTTACTGTTCACTGTTACTGATATTGTTCACCGTGTATACGATACTGATTGGCTGTTACTGTACTGTTATCGTTACTGTCACCGCATCGTCCCAGTGTTATAGGTAACATGAGTATTGATTGTTTTTACTAAATTCAATAATAAAGTAATTGAACAACTTACACCGGGATTGGGGAAATTGATGGAGGAGACAGCGTCTGTATTTTGGGTGGACCTAGGATACAGGTTGCGCAGCCGACTGAGGGTTCCACTGCAGGGTTCCTGGGGGATGACTGACATCCCATCTGTACTGTTATTGTTCCACTGTTCATACAGTGAGATTACTGTTACTGTTACTGAGTACCTAGCAGTACGGCCTGGTTCAGCGCCAGAAAATTGAGGCCGTGGTCCCGGGTATGTACGGGACCCACCTAAAGCATGGATAATGTCTCCAACCAATCAGTTTCAATAACTTAGGACCCTGATTGACACGTGTAGTAGGCGTAGTATGGGATGCGCCTATTACAGATGACAATTAGTGTTCGCTGACATAATAAATGATAATGAACTGTTATAATGTATTGTGACTGACCGTAATCACCTGATTGTACATATAGATAAGCTATGATAGATATATGTTTGTACACATGACCAGATTTGTATACCAGACTAATGACATGCTAGGTTATACATCTAGACATTAGCCGTTCCCCGTTATCATGACATCAGTTATTGTTTACAGTTGTTTTACTTGTCTTTTATCTGCACGCTTAATCATTTTATTGTTATTCAGTTGCTTGTTTATCATGTTATTTAGTTATCATATGTTTGTAGTTTATCTTGTTGTTATTCTGTGCACATTGTTCATATGCACGAGCAGTCCTCTTTACACACACACTCACCAGGTCGCTTTCTGACGACCCTGGATTTGCACGTCCAGATATTGGACGCTTTGTTTTTATTGTGCAGGTGTTCGATGAGACTGTACGCTTTGCGAGGAGCTAGACGCTCTCCCTTTTGATTCTGGTATTCTTGCATTTTCTTATTCATGCTATTATTCTTTGATTTCTGTATATCACACTTAGCTTCTATTTCATTCCTTATTTCATCTGGGATCATGTGTAGCCTTATATGTATCATTGCAGTGATCGTTGATTATTATGGTTCAGATTTATAGCTTGTTCAGGTTACTTTAGGCTTAGCGCATATATGTGGGGTATTTTCCTCGCGTATATACGTCGCCGACTCTCGTCGCGACTCCGTTTCCGCGTATTTTGGGAAGCGGGGCGTGACATAGAGGATTGAGTTGGGAGTTGTATACTCAAAGTGGTTGTAATTCCTTATTGTAAAGTCCATTTGAGGAAGATTTGTTAGTGGATAGTGAATCCTTCACAGTGGTGAAGGCGAGGACGTAGAGCAGTGGCTCGAATCTCGAAACAAATCTCTGTAGTTTGTGATTGTCTTATTGTCTCTTTATTTCATTTACTTGCTTTCTTTTCATTCTTTTTAATCGATCATTACTCATCTTAATATGAAAGCAATTGAGCACTTCAACTCTTATCTAGAGGAATCACGAGGAGAAGTTTGGAGCCCTCTACAGGGAATTCGGCTTCATTTTTTATTTTGAGTGATCAGTTTGCATCATTCATTATAAATTGTTAAGTATTTGCATTTGATTAGCATTACACCTATTCACCCCCGTTCTAGGTGTATTTTCATAAGCTTCATCGCCGCTACTTCCCACTCACCATGGCCGCCACCTCTCGACCTTGAACTCCCTTTCCCCTCCCTTTTCCATCTTCATCGTTTTCTTTATCTCCTTCTTCTTTCTAATACCCAATCAGGCCACCAAGCCATCCCCTTGCCTACGATCTCCATCTCCTCCATCACATCTCCAGCCAACCACAACAGCCCGCACCCATCTTCACATCTCCCTCACGTTTGTACCACCCATCCTCTTCATCAACTGCAATACCGTCGCCTCCTTCTTCCTTATCATTCTGTCGCATCAAGATCACCTTCAGCACAACTGCGCCATCGCTCGGCCAGCAGCTCCACCGACAGCCCCGTAAGCACCTTTGTGCGCGAGCCAACCATCCCCATGGCCACCACCATGATTAGCCTATGGCCATCTTCCCCCTGCAGTGAGTAGCCACACTCCCCTGCCCTCCGTTATGCCGCCTTCGGAGCCCGTCGCTTAGAACAAACACCCACACAACCGAGCTCATTCTCCCCTAGCCATGGTTGTCGTCAACCATCCCCATGGCCGCCCTTAACAACAACACTTTCTGGCTTGCACAACCTGTTGGCCCAAAGGCCATTAGCCCTAGTTTTGATGATAACAAAATAATATGCAGTTATGTTTTAACAATTTGTTTAAATAAGTTTCAGGTTAATACAATGTTGCATCGTGGCTTCACCATAAGACTCACACCTTTAAAAGCCATGAAAGATGTCGATCCTAGAGCCTAAGCACATAGACGAGCTCAAAGATCAAGATTGCAAGAGAAGACTATACAAGATTTGTATTTTTTCTTTTTGCATTTTAGATAAGATTTATATGAAAATACACCTAGAAGTGGGGTGAATAGGTGTATTAGCTAATCTAATGCAAATGATGCGAAATTAAAACTTAATTTCAACACACTATGTGTAACCAAAGAGTGTAGCTAAATTTCCGGTGAAGGGCTCTTGATTAAATCCTCTTGATTCCTCTATATAAGAGTTGAGGTGCTATATGAAGCTCTCTTGGTTCAACACAAGTATAGGCACACACAAACAATACCAAGCATGTATGAGATATGAGCAATATGGATCAATGCAAGATATAAAAGAAAGAGAGTTTAGAAATAGTGGATCAATCGCAAACATCAAGATATGTTTCGAGATTTGAGCCACTACTCTATGTCCCCGCCTTCACACAGAGCCAAACCTGCACAAAAAAATACAGAAATTTAGAACAGTGCTAGGTCCTCAATTCTACCGTGTAGCCTAGGGCTAACGGGTCGTGATCCACAGGGAGGGACAGCGATGGAAGCGTTATGTAGTTTCTTCTTTTAATTTACCAAAACTAGTTAATACTTATCTTCTCAGTTTATAAAAAATAAAATTGTTAAGTTAAGTTAAGAAGAAGATGGTAGAAGAAGAGATGGTGGTGGTGTTGTTTTAATTATAAAAGAAAAAGAAACAAAAAGAGAGAAAAGTGTTGATGAAAAAATCAGAAATAAAAGAAGAATATTTACCTCTACTGTTTGAATCATAACGAAAATTTAGTAAAGTGAAGTAATAGAAAAGAATAAATGAAAGCAAGGCTTCGGTGAGATCGGGCACAATGAAGAAAAATGGGAAACCTCCAATGATTGTCACCTTCAATATAAGCTTTTTGAGAAAAAGATTACAATAATGTCACTCTATAATAACTCTTCCTCTCTTTTGATCATGTAACTCTCTCTAACCTAAAAATAAAATAAAATAAAGAAAATAAAAATTATATTGAAGAAGAAAAGAAAACCTAAACTAAATCTCTCTCTGGAGTGGTGCCCTTTCTGCTTTCAAGGTATGAGGGTATTTATAGGAGAAAATCAAAGGGATAGAACGCGTATAAAGATAGGAAGAGCTCTATAATTTTGAATTTGAATTCTCCCCTTATCTCCAAACTTGATTAGATTTATCCAGAAATTCAATTCTGAACTGTATTGGCGTGTTGATTACTGAATATCACTTATCAAATGATAGAATTGGAACGAGTGATCAACAGACGAATTGTAGCCCTTTAAGTCTTCTTTCTGTCTATCATTAGCTTTGAGTTTCAGTACTGTATCCAGCCTGAATCCGAATTTAAATTGCTTCATCTCAACTATTGATTTTCTCTCTATCCATTTATCCTCTTTGATTTTCAGTTTATCTTCTAAAATTGATAAGATATACATTTATCTTCAGCAAAACTGATAGGGTTTTTAAACAATCCATTTTTTTCTTGAAATTAGATGATATTATCTTATCTGATATATCCAGTTTTCAGATAAGATAGGTTATAGAACCTTTAGATTTGAATCGATCCCTTTTCTTTTGAACTTTTGAATTTAATTGGATAAATTTCATGATTATCTTCTCCTTATCATACCCTGCATGAATTAGGACATTAAGACAAGTTATTTGCAATATTCATTACAAAATATATGTAGGAATGTAATAATATTCATGCAATATATGTGTCCAAACACACCCTCACACTTATCTTTTGCTCATCCTCGAACAAAACAAAGAGAAAAGAAAAATTAAACTGAGCAAACCTAACTCACTTTCGTAGAAATCACGGTTGCACTTAGCACGTGTAACAAGCCGTTAAACCTCTAGGTTAACCCTAGAGGACGAATTTTGTCTCGTGAAGGTTTTCAGTGGATTACACTTACAAAATCCATGAAGAAAAAAAAATGAATTGTTAGTATTTTTTTGAAAACGTATTTTGAAAGGAAAAAATATTTGAAGTATCAACGTAAAATTTCAAGTAATCTATAAGTTATAGGATTATCAAAACTTAGTCTTTCCTAAACTTAGTCTTTATTCAAAATCTTGTTTCAATCAAGGTAAGGATTAAAATTATATTTCTCATTTAGTCTATTATTTTACCCTAAGTCATATGCATCTTGTGACCGTGAAAATTTGGCCCAGGATTCTTCAACTCTAGCTCTTATGCCTTATTATTATATTTTTTAATTTATGGCGGTAATATCCCTTAGCTCTATTAGGCTTTCTAATTTGCCCATGTAACAAGCCTTAGTCGGTGACTCCCAAGCCAGATGATTTTAGGGCACCGGGTGAGAAACACACTAAGGATTTAGGGCTCGAGCAAACAAGGCCACAAAACTAAGGATTTTTATTTATATGAATCACTTTAGGCGTGAATCCTTATGCTTTATGAGGCACAAATACCCAGTTTAATCAGAGAATTTTTTTTTTGGATATACGTATATATATATTTTTATATAAGGCATACGAATCTTTGTTTTAGAACCCTATGTGTGTAAGTGTATAAAGTATGCATATTTCATCAAGGTAAAAATCAAGACTAAATTACTTTTTCAATTTTTCTTTCTAGCCTCAAAATAAAACAAATAATTTTATTTTGACCAAGTATAAGAAATCCTAATTATGATCCTCTTATTCCTTAAAATTAACTTAATTTTTTTTACGAAAATAAGTCAAAGTATTATTTTCCTTTTCAAAATGTTTTAAAGAAAGATTTTTTTAAATTAGTGAAGTTAGCATGTTAGTAAACCCTCCCCCAAAATCTAACTCATGCATTGTCCTCAATGTATGAATAAAATGCAATAATACATGAAAAAGGAGAAAGGGAAGGAAAATTGTCACCTCAAGGTGGTGGTTCCGGTGGTGATCTCATTGGGCCAAGCGTTTCTGCTGAATCTAGATACTGTGAATTTTTATGGAACCCACCTTTTATTTTCTCTTTCTTATTAGCATTTTTATACTTCCCAATATGAATAGGATCGTGCAAGATCCGAGCATGAAATTTTTTTCGATTATATGACCAATCTTTGGACTGATCACTTGATCTATTGATCTTGGTCCGACGGTGGAATATGATTTTGTGGAATGGCTGATTTGGGCTCAACAATGAAAGGAATAGAAACCGATACTGACTCGGGAATAAAACTCAAATCAAGTTTAGGTTCTAGAGTCAGAGTTGGTTTATGGGTTTGGTCCAAACATAGAGTTCAAGTTCACATTCATTTTCCAACAATGGAATGTGACTATCCAATATAGTTGGTTCATGTTCAAGCTCTACAGGGATAGAAATCAGTGTTGGCTTCAGAATTGGGTTCAAATCGGATAAGGATATCAGAGTCAGCATAGATTCAAAAAGTGAAACTGAATCACAATATTGAAAATCGGTGTCACATTCATCTTCAAGTTCAATCTTATTGAAATAAAAACTTGTAAATTTGTCATTGGATTGATATTGGTCAAGTTCAAGATTATGTGGTGAAATTGAATCTTGGTTAAAATCTCCAAGATACCATGATTCTTCATCAATATGGCAAAGAGAATCAGGAATGGTCAAAAATGTGTTAGGTAGAGTTTCCTCATTCCTATCATTAATTGTGTTGACCAAATGACTCACTTTTACTTCTAGCCTATTAAGAGATAGACAATCCGTTTGGGATTGAATACAATCATTTTGGGACTGAATCATGAATTTCATATTGTTTTCTAAGTCAACAGGTTCTTGTTGTGGTTGGACTTGAAAATTAGAGTAAGGATCTTGGATTTGGGAATTCTTTGAGAGAATTGAGTCCGCTATGATTTGTACTTGTCGTGTGGATTCAAGAAAGGCTTCAAAAGTCTTTTCTAAAGAAGATTTCTCTTCTATAGGTTGGTCTTGGTATGGATTATATGAAGCTGTTTGTTGGTATGGTTGTTGATAGTAAGACTCGGGGGAGTTGTATCCCCACTGACTCGGTGAAGAGGGTGATGATTATCCCATTCTTATTCATAGTACTGGGTTGGGGCATATATTGATTCGGATAAGACCAATCTGGCATACTTGGTTGGTTAGAGTTATATAATGCCAGGTTGGTAATATCCGAATTGAAAGAGATTGGGGTGAAATATGGATTTGAGTTATAATCAGAATAATTGTAATTATAATCCATTTTCACAAGAACAAGCAAAAACAAACAAATAAACAAATAAGAAAATAAAGAAAAATCTAGCCTATGTTAGGGTAGAGCTTAGACCAAGATGACTCCTAACTGTTGATTATCCACATGAGGCATATTGTAGAACCTGACCACAAGTTAATCGGCCAGGTAGGGGCAAGATTGGTGAGAGGTATCCGTGCCTAAGCAACGGGCTTAATTATGTCAAACCACCAGCCTTCGGGTTTCGCCCCTCAATCCCCAACCTTAGACACCGATTTGGCAAGAGTTAACTTCTAACAGCTTTCCCCTTAGGTCAATCCCTATTTGAGTCCGAGATGTCCCTATGGCCAACGTCTACTCAATTTTATGTTAGACTGGGTTAGTGAGTAAGGAGATGGTTTTTGAGCTAAGGGTAATGACTTCCCCACCTTATCTTATTTAAGGATATGCCCTTAGTCTTTTTAGTGTTGTGTACATGTATAAAGCAAAAGGTAACATTCAAGCAATATGAATTACTCAAAATATGTTTCCTAAACTATATGCAATGCACACATACCTTTACTCCAGCACTCTTCAACAGTAATGTAAAGAAACAAAATAGACAGATGCCCTAAGATGCAAGAGTCTAAACGTTTTTTAGCATTTATAAAGCAACAAGTTATTGTTGATTAGAAATATGTACAGAGTGAGTTAAACAGATAAACTAATAACTGCAGAGAGCTAATCTCTGAAAAGCAACCTGCAAGAGACTACAGTTAGTAGTTCACCTCAATTGTAGGCTCTGATGATCTGCCTTCTTAGACAGAGGCACAGAGTAGCAATATGTCCACTGCAGCTCTGAATTTTCTGTAATTAGCCCCTGTACACCATAACAAAGAAGGAAAAGGGATTAATTCATTAAAGTAAATTAAAAGAAAGAAAACTTGCCGTCCCTCCCCGGCAACGGCGCCAAAATTATGATCGAACCAAACCTGCACAAAAAATATAGAAATTTAGAATAGTGCTAGGTCCTCAATTCTACCGTGTAGCCTAGGGCTAACGGGTCGTGATCCACAGCAAGGGACAACGATCGAAGCGTTATGTAAGTTTCTTCTTTTAATTTATCAAAACTAGTTAATATTTATCTTCTCAGTTTATGAAAAATAAAAATTGTTAAGTTAAGTTAAGAAGAAGATGGTAGAAGAAGAGATGGTGGTGGTGTTGTTGTTGTTTTAATTATAAAAGAAAAACAAACAAAAAGAGAGAAAAGTGTAGATGAAAAAATCAGAAATAAAAGAAGAATATTTACCTCTACTGTTTGAATCATAACAAAAATTTAGTAAAGCGAAGTAATAGAAAAGAATAAAGGAAAGTAAGGCTTCGACGAAATCGGGCACAATGAAGAAAAATGGGAAACCTCCATTGATTGTCACCTTCAATATAAGCTTCTTGAAGAAAAGATTACAATAATGTCACTATATAATAACTCTTCCTCTCTTTTAATCATGTAACTCTCTCTAGCCTAAAAATAAAATAAAATAAAGAAAATAAAAATTACATTGAAGAAGAAAAAAAACCTAAACTAAATCTCTCTCTGGAGTGGTGCCCTTTCTGCCTTTGAGGTATGAAGATAGGAAGAGCTGTATATTTCTGAATTTGAATTCTCCCCTTATCTCTAAACTTGATTTGATTTATCCAGAAATTCACTTCTGATCTGCAGCTTGTTGTCGTGTTGATTGCTGAATATCACTTATCAAATGATAGAATTGGAACGAGTGATCAACAGAAGAATTGTAACCCTTTACATCTTCTTTCTATAGTATTTTGAATCATTAGCTTTGAGTTTTGGTAGCGAAAGTTATGATTAAAATTTTAAACTGTATCCAGCCTGAATCCGAATTTAAATTGCTTCATCTCATCCGTTGATTTTCTCTCTATCCATTTATCCTCTTTGATTTTCATTTTGTCTTCTAAAATTGATAAGATATACATTTATCTTCAGCAAAACCGATAGGGTTTCTAAACAATCCATTTTTTCTTTAAAATTAGATGATATTATCTTATCTGATATATCCAGTTTTCAGATAAGATAGCTTCTAGAACCTTTGGATTTGAATCGATCCCCTTTCTTTTGAACTTTTGAATTTAATTGGATAAATTTCATGATTATCTTCTCTCTATCATACCCTGCATGAATTAGGATATTAAGGCAAGTTATTTGCAATATTCATTACAGAATATATGTATGAATGTAATAATATTTATGCAATATATGTGTCCAAACAATTTCCACTATGTCCATATAGGACCTCCCACACAGGGAACCTCCACCGAGGATTTACAAATACAAACTTAGGAGTGCACAACTCCTCTCTCCAACACAACCACCTCTACACAAGAGGCAAGACACAAAACTAAAGCAACAATCACCTCTACAAAAAGAGGGATGGGCACAAACCCAAAGCAAAGAAAAGTTTATAACTTGGTGATCACAATAGACCACAAACCACTCTTGGTGATCACAATAGACCACAAATAATTTTTCTCACCAAAAATAAGATCCTATAGATAGGATAGATATGCTAGCTCAAGTGTGAGAAAATAAGGTGTTTGGAAAACAAATCACAAAAAAAAATACTTGGGAAAAACACTAGATAGAAATAGAAATGAAGATCAAAACCAATTCCCAAAGATTCTTTTTTCATTGATTTTTCAACCCTTGAAAACAAACAAAAATAAATCTTTTTGGCATAAAAACTCTTTAAAAACTTATTGCTAAAAGACTTGTATAGATGGAAAATTTTGCTCTCTAAAAATTTGTATAAAACAGCCCAAGAGGGATCCTATTTATAGGCCCTCAAAAATCTGCCCATTGGCAGCCAGGAAAGGTCAAAAATGACCCTTGGATCGACCAGTCGGTCGACCGACCAACGGTCATATTTCTGACCGTTGTACATCCGGTCGACCGCCCGGTCAACCGGGCCAACTTGTCGATCGACCGCCCGATCGACCGGCAGTAACTTAGAGTGGATACATTTCAGTCGGTCGACCGCGGTCGATCGACCTACTTGGCTGGTCTTGTGCATGTTTGCGTGCACATCGGTCGACTGGTCCAGTCGACTGTCCGGTCAACCGCCAGCATAGTCTGGCTGGGATTATAAGATAGAAAAACTTGGCTTTTTAATTCTAATAAAATCTCATAAAATCACATTAATTCCACAAAAATAGGTTATTATAAATATTTGAAGAACAAATATGTGTGACTAAAATTCAACACATATTATAAACTAGTTGAACCATTTTGTTGATATAAAATATTTAGCCTTAAACAAAAATCGTATTTTTTCAAACTTGGATTTTGAAATGAAAAACCGTTTTCTCCAAAACTTGTATTTGATACAAAGACAAGATATTTAAACTATATTTGAAGCATAGAGTGTATGGATAGAATCAAATACACATATAAGATATATATCTATGTTTTTGATGAGAAATCCACCACCGGTTAAACCAAAAACTAAACATATTAAAACTTTTGTGTGTGTGAACTTGAGCATATCAACACTATCTATCTTTACACAAGATCTAAACATAAACAAACTAAATACAAACTGAAGTTTTCTTGTAGAACTCCTTTTCCAAGTTGACTCGATCCAAACATGATCCAAGGAGCTTGACTCCATCCGAGTGCTAGATGCGATCTTAACGCACGAGCTCTTGAATCTACATGTATTGGCTCCCAAAACTCTTTTGTTGAAGCTAGACACCTACTAAGATCTTGATAGACAATCTGTAACTAAATAAACACAAGATCATTAGTACTATAACTACACGAGTTAATCATCATCAAAACTAGAGTGATAGGCCTTTGGGCCAAATTATAATCATTTGTTAAAACCAAGATGATATAGGTTGATAGCTCTTGAGATTGACACATACACACATCTTTCATATTCCTAAGTGCTTTTGAAAAGACTTCAAAACAATTCTCCTTTTCGTTTTCAAAATCAAGTTTCAGAAAAACGAGTTTCGAAAAAATTGGTTTTTGATTTAGAAAAGTTTTTTTACAAAATATAGTTCTAACTTTGTTTTGTGTTGATCCATGATCACACACTTGGTTCTATTAAGTCCCTAGAACTTTATTTTGTGTTTAGAATCAATGTATATTTTTGTCGGACAAAGATTGACTTCAAAAAGATCTACAAAATGTCTTTTTGGCCCATAACCGGTTGGCTGACCGGTCGACCGTAGATAGAGCAGATTGCTCTGTCGGTTGACCGAGCAGTTGATCGATATGCACAAGACTTCTTTGAAGTGCTTTGTGTGCACTTCGGTTGACTGTCAGAGAGCCTTGCTATCTCTGGTTAGAATAAACGGTCGACCAACCGGTCAACTGCTAACCCAACAGTAAAAAATCCGACCGTTGGCGGTCGACCGACAGAAGGATTTCTTTCTGTATTTTTTCCAACAACTATTTTTCTGTTTGCCTTTTTCTGGGTCTATCCCCAATGGCTCTTTTGGGTTTTCTCCTTATGTTTTCATCCCCTATAAATAGAGGGATTGTAGAAAAACACATTAACAAGTTTTCAACAAGATTTAATTATCAAAATTAGTGAAAAATTTTCATTTTCTCAAAAGATTTTCTTCTTGAGCCTAAATTTCACATTCTTGATTTTTAACTTGAGCATTCTCTCTACATCTTTACAAGCTATTTTCACTACACAATTTCAAAGAGTTTCACATCTTCATCTTGGTTATAGGATTGTGCTTATGAGCCTTTTGTGATCAAGAGAAGATCACCGTTTTTCTTCTATTATGAAGTTATAGAGATTGTGACCTTAAGTGAGCTAGTGACCTCCGTTGTTGGTGTTACGGCACCGAGATAGGACTTGTGAGTCCATAGAGTTCTATTGAGAACTTTTAATAGCTGACGATCTAGTGAAATCGGTCATAGTGAAAATCCTTCATAGTGTTATAGGCGGAGACGTAGAGCAATGGCTTGAATCTCGGAACATATCATCATATTTGCGATTACTTACTCTTTCTTTTTTACTCTACTCTCTCTTTATGTACTTGCTTATTTATCTTGTCTACTCTTTTTGCAAGTATTCTTTGTGTTGAAATTGATATTTGCAAGGTTGCTAGTAAGTAACTTTTAATTCGCATTATTTGCCATTTAGTATAGCCATCACCTATTCCACCTTCCTCTAGGTGATTTACACAACCAGCTGCACCGACATCATCCAACAGCCCGGGCAGCACCGAGATCCGCCGGAGATCCACCCGACCATCGAGCATCTCCTCCATCTCCGTGGAGATCCGCCGGAGCCTGAGCATCACCCTTTCTCCTCCATCCTCGTGAGTCTCTTTCCCTATTTTCTCTATGCATGTATGAGTATGTTTGTGTTGTTTACATGTGTTATGTTTGTAGGTGTTGTATCCGTGTGTATGTGTGTTTGTATATAATTGTGTATATGTGTATTGCGTATGTATTCATATATTTGTGTATATGTTTATGTATACGTGTGTGTACATGTGTGAATATATCTGTGTGTGTGTTACAGTGGTTCAATCGGCGTCGCATTTGTGAAAAATTCAGATTCGTGTTCGAAGAGTGCTGATACGCTAGGCGATTCAAAGACCGACACACGAGGCGATTTAGAGATTTGAACCGGTTCGTGCAATACAGACCAGACGACAATTCGAGCCCAAAATCGTGTTATTTTATGTGAGTGTTTGTTTTTTATTATTATTTGTTTATCATTATTAGTGGGAGTTTGGTTTATTTTATCAGTACGTTTATTTGTATCATTTCATGTGATATTAATAAATGTTTAGTTTATTTGTTTTCTTTTTTGGTGTGTTTATTTGTATCATTTCATGTGAGTTTATGAAGTGTTAATCAATTATTGCACGTAAGAGATGAGTTCTTGATTCAGTTAGTAATAGATCTAGTACCTGGATAGTATGAGAGTTTGTGGTGAATCGGAACGTGCATCTGATGATTGATGAGTTGATGAGGACTAGTAATTGAGGCTTTACCTGCATAAATACAGAATTTCAGAACTTAAGAATAAAAGTGCAAGGTACTCAATACTACCGCAATAGCAAGTAGGTATGCGGGTCGTGATCCATAAGGAGGGACTAGCCATGGAAGCTTTTAGTAAGTTTTCTTTTAATTCACTAAAGATGGTTAAAAGTCTTCTTTTGTTCTTGTAAAGAAAAGAAAAAATAATCTATGTTAAGTTAAGAAGAAAGTGATAAATTGAGAAGGTGAGGAAAATGAAAAAAATTTATACAAATAAATAGAAAGAGTAAATCAAAGAGAGTTGATTTTTGAAATCTTTTTTAAACCTAAAAATGAGAATATAGAAAAGAAATGTTTATTTACCTTTTCAGCACTTGTTTATCTTGAATCGGTCTCGAAGACTTACCTTGTCTTTGAAGGCGAACAGAGTGTGGTCTATAGGATCTCCCCCATTCCCGATCTACAATATGAATTAAGAGGCAAGTTAAACTAACTAAGGAACAGTTATCCATCACCATAAGCCATCAATGGCACTTACAATGGCAAGGCAGTTTCAAGGCTATAGGAATCACTTAGATTTATAAGCACTTAGAGGAAAGCAAACAAAAATAAGAGTAAAGAAGAAAAAAAAACTTTGATTCGATTCAAATAATATTAGAAGAAAAGAAGACTTACTTACACCAGTGTCACTCTCAGTACAAGTTTCACTATCATTCCTCTATGAAACTCTCCTCTCCTCTCATTTACATAAATAAAATAAAAATTACTTAAAAGGAAACTAAAAATCTAAAGTTATAGAGTGTAAAATAGCCTAACCTATACTCTCTGCTGAATCCTTCTCTCTGGCCTCAGAATTTGCAGGAACTTATACCAAAAACATAATGGGGGGAGAGCGTCTGAAGATAGGGGAGTAAACGATCCCCGTATCTCAACTGTAATGTGGCGAAAACGCAACATTTGCGGCGTTTTCGCGGGCCAGGATGCGCGAGCCTCTGATCTCTCAAACATTCTTTATCTCTTGATAGATTTTCAGTTTGGGCTCTGATTCATCTATATCATTGCTGATCTTTAGTTGACTGAAATGGAGCCATCAAAATCCAAATTTAACCAATTTTCATTTGGTGTTATCTCTCTGATTTGCTCTGATCTTCAGCTGTCAATTGCCCTAATCTTTGATTTTGATTTAATCTGAACTTTAGTGGGCTTTTGGACTCATTTTCTCTTCCTTCTTCTTTTGTAAGGACCCTGCAAATAACTTGACAAAAAAAGATAATTAAAGCAGAGTTTATTAAATAATAAATATGGGAATGTGACGATAAATATACAATATCTGTGACCGATCACACCCTCACACCTATCTTTTGTTCGTCCCCAAGCAAAACAAATAAAAAGTGAACAAAGCTAACCTAGTCTAACTCACTTTCGTAGGAATCACAGTTGAACTTAGAATGTGCAACAAGCTGTTAAACTTCTAGGTTACCCCTAGAGAACGAGTTTTGTCTCGTGAGGATTTTTAGTAGTTACACCCACAAAATCCATAAAGAAAGAAAAACAAAGTGTTAGTTTTTTTCAAAATGCATTTTGAAAAGAGAGAAAATATTTGAAGTATTATTGTAAGAGTTTAAGTAATCTATAAGTTATAGGAAAACTGAATTTTTCATTTTTAACTTAGTCTCTATTCAAAAACTTATTATCAATCAAGGTAAGGAGTCAAGCTATATATCTCATCTAGTCTATTATTTTACCCTAAATCATATGCACCTTCGTGACCGTGAAATTTTGACTAGAGATTCTTTAACTCTAACTCTTATTCCTTATTTTTTTTATATTTTTGATGGGATTGTCCCTTAGTTCTATTAGGCTTTCTAATCTGCCCATGTAACGAGCCTTAGATCAGTGACTCCCAAACCTGACGATCTTAGGGCACCAGATGAGAAAACACCCCAAGGACTTAAGGACTCGAGCAAACAAGCCACAAAACTAAGGGCTTTTATTCATAAGATGGATCGCTTTCAGGCGTGAATGCTTATGCTTTATGAGGCACAAATCCCAGCATAATTAGAGAATTTTTGATATATATATATATATATATATATATATTATATATATATATAATATATATATATATATATATATATATATATATATATATATATTATATATATATATATATATATATTTCTTTTTTTTATAAGGCATAAGAATCTTTGTTTTTTAACCCTAAGTGTGTAAGTGTATAAAGTATGCATATTTCATTAATGTAAAAATCAAGACTAAACTACTTTTCTAAATTTTCTTCCTAAGCCTAGAAATCAAACAGATAATCTTATTTTGGCCAAGTATAAGAAATCCTAATTATGTTTTCTTATTCCTTAAAAGTAACTTAATTTCTTACAAAAAATAGGTCAAGATATTGTTTTTCTTTTCAAAAAGTTTTTAAAAGTAAAGAAAATATTAATTTATTTTTTAAATAAAAATAAAACCTATGTTATGTTAGAACCCTCTCCCCACACCTATCTCATGCATTGTCCTCGATTTATGAATGAATGCATAAATGCATGAAAAAGAAGAAAGAGAAGGAAAATATTACCTTATGGTGGTGGTTCCGGTGGTTGTCAGATTGGACCAAGCGTTGCTACCCAATCAAGATAATGTGGTGGTTAAAGGAACTCACCTTTATTGATCTCTTTTTTATTTACATATTTATAATCCGCAATATGAATAGGATTATGAAAGATCTATCATGAAATCTATTCTCTTTACATGATCAATCTTGAAAAATCATCACGGAGTCATTATAGTCTATACTTATGTCCAATAAAAGAATATGACTTGGTGGAATGGTTGACTTGGGCTCAAGAGCGATATGTTCCAGAACTATTACTAACTCGAGAAAATCAAGTGCAGCTTCGAGAGTCGGTATTGATTCAATATTTGGGTCCAAACCAAAGAAATGAAATTCACATTCTTTTTCCATCAATGAAATGTGACTATCCAAAAGAGGTGATTCAATTTCAAAATCAATGAATACAGGAATCAATGTTGGCTCAGAAAATGGGTCCAATTTGGGTAAGGATACTGGAGTCAACATAGATTCAAAAATTGGAATTGAATCACAAAGTTTTGGATCGGGGGTCATATTCACGTTTAAGTTCAATTTCATTGAAATAAAAACTTGTCAATTTATCAATGAGTTAATATTAGTCAAGGTCAAGGTTTTGTGATGAAATTGAATCTTGATTAAAGTCTTCAAGATACCATGATTCTTGGTTTTCATCAATATGGCTAGAAGTGTCGGGAATAGTCAAAGATTGGGTAGGGTGAGTTTCCTTATTCCTACGTATATTTTCCAATCGACTAAGTCTAGCTTCTATCATATTTAAAGGATCGCTTTGGAATTGAATCATGGATTCCTTACTCTTTTTAAGTCGGTATATTCTTCTTGTTGTGGGACTTGAAAAATAGAGTAAGGATCTTGAATTTGAAAATTTTGATAGGATATTGAGCCTTCTAGATTTTGAATTCGCCGCTCAAGCTCTTTTAAGGTTTTCATCCTCTTTTCCCAGTCAAGTGGTTCTTCTATTAGTTGTTCGAGAAAAAGAGTATATGAAGTAGGATGTTGGTAAGGTGGTTGACTATATGACTCGGGGGAGTTGTATTTCTACTGACTCTGTAAAGAGTGATGATAATTGTTCCAATCCTGTTCATAATATTAGGACTGGGGCATATATTGATTCAGATAGGACCAATCCGACATACTTGGTTGGTTAGAGTTATGAAATGCCGGATTGGTAATATCCTTAAAATAAGTCGGGGTAAAGTATGAATCACTATTTGCATAGGAACAATTGTTATTTTAATCCATATCACTAAGATGTTAAAAATAAAAATAAAAAATAAGCAAACAAACAAACAAACAAACAAAGAAAAAATCTAGTCTAAGTTAGAGTAGACTTTAGACCTAGACGACTCTTAACTGGTTAGACTGTCCACGGGGGTATATTGTAAAATCTGACCACAAGTTAATCACCCACGTAGGGGTAAGACTAGTGGGAGGTATCCGTGCCTAAGCAACGGGCCTAATTATGTCAAACCATTGTTCTTCGAGGTTTCGCCTCTCAGTCTTCAACCTTTGACACCGATTTGGCAAGAGTCAAATTCTAATCAACTTTATTTTTAGACCAGTCTCCTATTGAGTCCGAGATGTCCCTAGGGCCAATCTCTATTTAGTTTTAAATTAGGCTTGGGTTAGTGAGTAAGAAGATTGTTTGTGGGCTAAGGGAGGGTAATGACTTTCTCACCTTATCTTGTTTAAGGATGTGCCCTTAATTGTATTCGTGCAAGTGTAGAAGTATATAGCAAAAAAGTAACACTCAAGCAAAATTTCATACAAGAATGAACCTTATACTAAATGCTATGCGCACTTACCTTGGCTCCAGCACTCTTTAACAGTAAGTAGAAAATGTATCGAAATAGACACGTATCTAAATGCAAGTTTAAATATTTTTTAGCATTTACAAGCAAAAATTTACTGTTGAGGTTAGAAAAGTATGTACAGTAAGTTAAACAAGAAAATAAATAGCTGCAGAAAGTTCAACTTTGCAATTTAACCAACCTGTAAAAATACAGGTTAGTAGTTCACACAGATTGCCATGAAAATGCGATAAATCTGAGGGCTTCTGGGCTCTGCTTTCCTGAGCAGAGTCTAGGGCTACTTATATGTCCACCGCATTAAAATTTTTCTTAATGTCTCCTCCTGTACACAGGAACAAAGAAGAAAATTAACTAATAAAGTAAACAAAAAAAATTACTTACCATCCCTTACCGACAACGGTGCCAAAAATTTGATTAAGGTTCTACCTGCACAAAAAAATACAGAATTTCAGAACTTAAAATAAAAGTGTAAGGTACTCAATACTACTGCGATAGCAAGTAGTTATGTGGGTCGTGATCCACGAGGAGGTACCAGCGATGGAAGCTTTTAGTAAGTTCTCTTTTAGTTCACTAAAGATAGTTAAAAGTCTTCTCTTGTTCTTGTAAGAAAAGGAAAAGAATTTATGTTAAGTTAAGAAGAAAGTGGTAGATTGAGAAGGTGGAGAAAGTGAAAAATAAATTTATACAAAGAAATAGAAAGAATAAATCAAACAGAGTTGGTTTTTGAAATCGTTTTCTAAACCTAGATATGAAAATAATGAAAAGAAATGTTTACTTAACTTTTCAACACTTGTTTACCTTGAATCAGTTGCGATGACTCACCTTGTCTATGAAGGCGAGCAGAGTATGGTCTACAGGATCTTCTCCATTCCCGATCTATACTATGAATTAAGGGCAAGTTAAACTAACTAAGAAATAATTATCCATCACCATAAGTCATTAGTGACACTTACAATGGCAAGGTAGTTTTGAGGCTGTAGGAATCACTTGGATTTACAACTATTTAGAGAGAAGCAAACAAAAATAAGAGTAAAGAAGAAAATAAAACTTTGATTCGATTCAAATAACAATGAAAGAAAGAAGTCTTACTTAACCCGTTGTTACCCTCAGTACAAGCTTCACTCTCCTTCTCTTCTCTCCTCTCAGTTTTATAAATAAAATAAAAATTACATAAAAAACTAAAAATCGTAAGTTAAAGACTACAAAATAGCCTAACCTATACTCTCTGCTAAATCCTTCTCTCTGGCCTTAAAATTTGCAGGTATTTATAGAAAAACATAACGGGAAGAGCGTCTAAATATAGGGGGGTGAAAATGCTCCCTGTATCTCAACTGTAATGCTACGAAAATGCGGCATTTGTGGCGTTTTCACAGCCTAGCCACATCCAGAGTACGCGAACCTCTGATCTCTCGAATACCATTTATCTCCTGATAGATTTTCAGTTTGGGCTCTGGATTCATCTCTATCACTGTTGATTTTCTGCTAACTAAAATTTAACTAGTTTCTATTTGGTGTTCTCTCTCTGATTTGCTCTGTCTTCAGTTGACAATTCCCCTAATCCATGATTTTGATTTAATCTGAACTTTAGTGGGCTTTTGGGCTCGTTTTCTCTTCCTTCTCCTTTAGTAAAGGCCTTGCAAATAATTAGATAAAAAAGATAATTAAAGCAGAGTTTATTAAACAATAAATATGAGAATCTGAAATATCAGTGACCGATCAACTAGATTGCCAGATAACTATTCTTTAAATGCTTAGTGATATTTAGAGTTAATGGATATTTCATGTTCTTGATGTTTTGGGATCAAGTGTGGATTTCATGTGAGTTATTTAGTAGAATTGACATTCATTTAATTGGTTATTGTTTAGATAAAAATTTATTTGGATATTGAGAAAGGATTAAACATGATGTTATCTTATTAGAGACTGATGTTCTTGATACTTGGACTTATATACGACTTAGTGAGAGTTTGAGTTGACTTGAGATCTATCTTCCTTACAGAGAATTTTAAATAGTGTTCAGATGAGATTGAAATAGTTGGATTAATAGTTATGAGTATTTTGGGATTTAGTCACTGTTTATATTGTTATGGATGAGTTTGTTAGTGTTGAGTATCAGATGTAGACTATTTTAGATTACATGTAATTCAAGGATGTTCCACCCTTTATTTATGATTTTAGTATATGTTGATTTAGTTTGACCTTGAGAATAATCAACAGACTACTCTTTCTAGATTAGTTTTTCTAATCTAGATTACACCTCTAAATAATTCTTTATAAATTCATACTTAAGTATTTTGACAGCATAACCTTAAGATAACTCTTTTCTTATGCTGTACTTAGAAGTTAGGATGAACATTTGTTGAATTTTTAGTAGTGCAAACTAGTTAGATTCTAATATCATTTTTCTTACTTGAATCTCTTCTAATAAACCTAGGATAGATTTTATTTATTTCAAGATGATATCCAATTTTCAAGACTTACACTATGGGTTGTGGTAGAAGATTAGTAAACTGCATATCTCCAATCACATATTTCAAATCTAATCATTATCTTTTGTTTTGTTCTAAGGAATACAGAGAAATCGTCCGAAAAGCTTGCATCGCATCCTTCCCTGTGGATCGACCCGCTTTGGCCCTTGCTGCAGTGGATAGAATTGAGACTGAGAACTTTAACTTTTTCTTTGCAATCTCAAGTTTCAATCAAAATTTTGGCGCCGTTTCCGCGGCCTGAGTAGTGAACTACTCACTCTGTTTTCTGCAGGTTGCTGCAAATTGCAAGTTTTGTTTACTGCTCTGTTAGCTTTTTTCTGTGATCACCTTGCACACTGCTAATTAATTAACAGTAACCTATTTGTTGAAAAAAATAAAAAATTAGACTCTTGCATCTTAGGCACGTGTCTATTTAATTTTTTTTAATTCTGTTGAAGAGTGCTGGCGACAAGGTACGTTTGCATTGCATATAGATTAGGAAACACTCTTGGCTTATTTACTGCTTTTTGAGTGATTATTTATCTACTGTTTTACACGTACACAAAAAAATTTAAGGGCAAAACCCATTAACAAGATAAGGTGGGGATTTCATCACCCTTCCTTGGCCCACAAATCATCTCTGTCACACTCACAACCCTAACCCTAATAAAAAATTGACTAGACGTTGGCCCTAGGTTAACTCGGACTCACTAGGAGATTGGCTGAAGGAGGAAGTTGTTCGAAATTAACTCTTGCCAAATTGGTGCCTAGGAAGGGGATTAAGGGCCGAAAGCCCGAAGATCGGTGGTTATTTAATTAAGGAACGTCTTTGACGAAAAACCTCCCACCGGTCTTGCCACCTACCTGGCCGATTAACTTGTGGTTAGGTCGGCAATATACCTCCTAAAGACAGTCTAAAGTTAGGAGTCGTCTAGGTCAAGGCTTACCCTAGAATAGGAATTTTGACTGTTTTTCTTTTTCATTGATTGATTGGGTGAACTTGTTTGTTAACTGTGCATGTCAGCTTGGTCGAGAGACCCATTCACATCTAGACTAACTAGAGCCAGTTCACCACCCGAACAAAATCTCGACTCACACATGGCACAACCACCGTCACTACAAGATAGGTTCTATCCTATTAGGACCTCTCTTCCTTCTTGCATTCAGTTATCCGATGAAGGTGTTGACTAATTTGAGCTCAAGCCACAATACATCAACACTCTTCCCAAATTTCATGGACTTGAATTCGAGGATGCATACCTTTTCATAAGGGAATTTGAAGAAGTATGTCTCATGATGAAGATACCCAGCCTAGGAGAAGATGCCATCAAATTACGGTTTGTCCCATTCGCTTTGAAAGACTTAGCAAAGAAATGGCTCTACAGTCTAGAGGCTGGTTCAATATCTTCGTGGGATAATTTCGTCAAAGCCTTCTTAAAGAAGTTTTATCCCGTCCACAAGACTGCACTAATTAGAAAGAGCATCTTACAGTTTAAGCAAACAGCCAATAAACCTTTTTGGAAATACTTCGAACGTTTTAAGGACCTCCTTGCCCAATGCCCTCACCATGGGATAGAGAAATGGCGACTTTGCCAAGTTCTTTATAATGGATTAGAATATCAAACTAAAACGCTATTAGAATCCATGTGCCAAGGAGGATTTTTGAAAAAGAACGAAAATGAAGGATGGTTATTATATGAAGAATTAGCTGATAATACCATCCAATGGGAACCAACTCCGGAAAAATTTAGGACTAATGACCCTACTTCTTCTAAAGGAGGTATCCATTCCATTGAGGCCAACATAGCTACCGACGCTAAGTTAGCTGCTGTGATGCGAAGACTAGAAGCTCTTGAAACTAAAGAAACAGTCTCCGTGAACCAAGTCAGCCCAACACCTTCGGCGGGCTGTACTTATTATCAAGACATGAACCATGTGTTCGAGGAATGTCCCGTCTTTATCGCGCATCAAACCTTGCCCGAACATATGAGTGCGGCCTTCACAAGGCCCGCCAACAATCCATATTCGCCCACCTACAATCCCGGTTGGAGAAATCATCCAAATTTCTCATGGGGCCCCAGCAACAATGATCAAACAAGGCCCAACTTCTCCAACAATTTCCAAAATCCACCTTATCAACAAAATTTCCCTAGTCAAAATCCTCCACACTCTTTCCAAAATTCACAATAGAAACAAGGCTCTCAAACATGGAAAGAAAGGTGGACACTCTAGTTAAAAGCCACGACACGCTGGCTCAAGTCTTGACTAGGATAGAGATCCAACTGAATCAACAAGAAAGATAAAGGGGAACTCTACGAAGTCAACCATTGCCAAACCCTAGGAATCCTAGGCAAGCCAATGAGGCTCAAGATCAAAACCAGTGTAACTTGGTTCATACACTAAGATCAGGGAAACAAGTTGATAATCATGTATCCATGCCACAGGACCCATCCCAGTTGTCCATTCCATCTAGTTCCACTCCATCTCCACAAAACTCCAAAGAAACTGAAGTTGAGAAATCAGTAGGACAAGTGCACCAGCCTACAGCCCCATTTCCGAATAGGCTTAGGAGTAATAATAATGCACATATGGAGAAACTATTCGAGGTATTCAATCAGGTTAGGCTCAATATACCACTTCTTGATGCAATCCAACAGGTCCCTAGTTATGCCAAATTCCTTAAGGACATGTGCACCAAGAAAAGAAAGACAAATGTGCCTAAGAAGGTTTTTCTAGCCACAGTCAAGTACAAGGACCTGGTTGCCCCACCATTTCTTGCACAATAGGTCGAGCTGCAATCAATCGAGCACTCCTCGATTTAGGAGCTAGCATTAATTTGCTTCCTTTCTCTGTATATCAACAACTTGGATTAGGTGAACTCAACCCAACCCAAGTTACAATTCAATTGGCTGATCGATCAATTAAAGTTCCTAAGGGAGAGATCAATGATGTCCTCATACGGGTGGGAGAATTCATTTACCCAGTCGATTTCATTATTTTAGAGACACAACCTATGTCTAATCCTAGGTCCCAAACGCCCGTCATCCTAGGTCGCCCGTTCCTAGCAACCGCTAATGCAATCATCAATTGTAGAAACGGATCCATGAGATTGACTTTTGGGGATATGACCAAGGAAGTCAATGTTTTCAACTTAGTAAGCATCCCTACGATATGACCGACCAACCCTTTGAGGTTAACTTCATTGAAAACATGACTAGTGAGCACAATGAGGAGATCACACTAGAGTCAAAGGAAGAGGAAGAGTTAGAATCAAGTGATCTCAACCTTGATGAGATTGAATGGGTAGCAAATCCAAGTCCTATAGAGATGAAAAATTCAAGCTTAACACCTCCACCCATCGAGCCACCTCCGTCTTTGGAGTTAAAGACCTTGCCTAAACATCTTAAGTACGCCTACCTTGGTGAACAAGAGACGTTACCAGTCATAGTTGCCTCCAGTTTGACTAATAGGCAAGAGGAAGACCTACTGGCAACCCTTAGGAGACATAGGGAAGCCATTGGTTGGACCATGGTAGATATCAAGGGACTGAGCCCTAAGATAGTCCAGCATAGAATCCATCTAGAGGAAGGGGTTAAACCGAAGAGGGATCCACAACGTAGGCTAAACCCGCTCATGCAAGAGGCTGTACAAGCTGAAATAGTGAAACTGTTAGATAATGGGATCATTTATCCCATGTCCGATAGCGAATGGGTTAGCCCAATGCATGTGGTCCCTAAAAAGTCCAGCTTTACTGTGGTAGAAAACGACAAGCATGAGTTAGTGCAAACACGACTGCCTACCAAAGTTCGAGTATGCATAGACTATCGCAAGTTGAACGCCGCCACTAGGAAAGATCATTTTTCCCTCCCATTTATCGACCAAATGCTGGAACGATTAGCCGGCCATGATTATTACTGTTTCTTGGACGGTTACTCAGGGTATAACCAAATCCCAATAGCCCCGGAGGATCAAGAAAAGACAACGTTCGCATGCCTATTTGGGACATTTGCTTATCGTCGAATGCCTTTCGGCCTATGTAATGCCCCCACAACATTCCAACGTTGTATGTTAAGCCTTTTTTCTGATATGGTCGAGCGCTTCTTAAAGATTTTCATGGACGACTTCTCCGTCTATGAAAATTCATTTGACTAATGTCCCCATCACTTGGAGCTAGTGCTGAATAGATGCCCGAAAAGAACTTGACCCTGAATTGGGAAAAGTGTCACTTCATTGTGCAGCATGGGATTGTCCTAGGTCATGAGATATCTAGGGAAGGGATCAAAGTAGACAAGGCTAAGGTGGAGATTATAGCCAACTTCCAATTCCACGATGCGTGAAGGACATTCGTTCTTTCTTAGGACACGCTGGGTTTTACCGTAGGTTCATTAAGAATTTTAGCAAAATTGCTAGACCCCTTACAAACCTCCTAGCTAAAGACGTGCCCTTCATCTTTGACGATATGTGTAATAACGCGTGGGAGAAGTTGAAATTGGAACTCATCTCTGCACCTATCATCTCACCTCCGGACTGGTCCAACCCTTTTGAGATCATGTGCGATGCCTCAGATTTTGCGATAGGCGCTGTCTTAGGACAACGCAAGGATAACAAGCAACACATGATCTATTATTCAAGTAGGACACTCAATGACGCCCAAATGAACTATACTACAACCGAGAAAGAATTCTTGGCAGTAGTGTTCGCTTTGGAGAAATTCCGCCCATACCTACTTGGGACCAAGACCACGATTTTCACCGACCATTCTGCACTTCGATACCTAATGCTAAAAAAGATGCGAAGGCCCGACTCATTCGTTGGATCCTCCTCCTTCAAGAATTTGATCTCAAAATTCGAGATAAAAAAGGTGTTGAAAATGTCGTCGCCGACCATCTCTCTCGTGTGCCAACCGCACCTTCCGACGAACTGCCCATCAATGACAATTTTCCCGATGAACAACTTCTAACCATCTCTAAGGAACCATGGTTTGCCGACATAGTAAATTACTTAGTCACAAACCAAACACCACCTAATTGGTTAAAAACAGGATAGATACCGATTCTTGTCTCAAGTCCGGTATTACATGTGGGAAGATTCTTACCTTTTCAAATATTGTAGCGACCAAATTATTAGGAGATGTGTCCCCGATGAGGAAACTAGAAGCGTTCTAGCCTTTTGTCATGAATTTGCTTGCGGTGGACACTTTGGTCCCCGCAAAACTGCCGAAAGATCCTACAAAGTGGCTTTTATTGGCCAACTATGTTTAAAGACGTATTCGAATTTTGCAAAACGTGCACAAGATGTCAAATGATAGGAAGGATTTCCAAACGAAATATGATGCCCCTAAATCCAATTCTAGAAGTAGAACTTTTTGATATTTGGGCATTGATTTATGGGACCCTTCCCTAATTCGTTTGGGCACCAATACATCTTGTTGGCTGTAGATTACGTATCGAAATGGGTTGAAGCCGTCCCTTGCAAGACAAATGACAACAAAGTTGTTGTCAAATTCTTGAAAGAAAACATCTTCTCGTGCTTTGGAACCCCTCGTGCCATAATTAGTGACAATAGTACACATTTTTGCAATAGAACTTTTGAAGCTCTTATGCGAAAATATGCCATAACTCACAAGTTATCTACGCCGTACCATCCTCAAACCAGTGGACAGGTAGAAGTTTCCAATAGGCAAGTCAAGCTTATCTTGGAGAAAACCGTGAATCAAAATAGGAAGGATTGGTCCACCAAATTGGTGGATGCCTTATGGGCATATAGGACCGCCTTTAAAACGATTCTAGGAATGTCTCCCTATAGACTAGTCTTTAGAAAGGCTTGCCACCTTCCTGTTGAGTTAGAGCACCGAGCCTTATGGGCAATTAAGCAGCTGAATTTCGATCTAGATAAGGCCGGTGAGCTTCGAAAATTGCAAATTTCTGAACTGGAGGAGTTGAGGAACGAAGCATATGAAAATGCGAAAATTGCGAAGGATAGGGTTAAGGTTTTTCACGATAAGTTCATCACGAGAAAAACTTTTGTCCAAGGACAAAAAGTGTTACTCTATAATTCTAGACTTCATCTCTTTCCCGCAAGTTAAAATCAAGATGGACAGGGCCCTTCATTGTTAAGAATGTATTTCCACACGGAGCCATAGAGATCTACGACCCGAAAAATGGCAGTACATTCAAGGTAAATGTTCAACGTCTTAAAATCTTTTTGGAATCAGTACCGAAAGTGAATGCAGTCATGGGTCTTTTTGACCCAATGTATCGGTAACTCTATCTCTCTGCCAATTCATGCATCCATGCATTTCATTCATACAATGGGGACAATGCATGAAACAAGTGTGGGGGAAGGGTAAAATGTAAAAGTAAAAAAATAAATAAATAAATAAACAAAAAAATATTAAAAATATATTATAAAAAGGACAATATTTTGACTTATCTTTTGAAAGAAATCTAAGTTAGTCTTAAGAATTAGAAAAATCATGATTAGGATTTCTAAAAACTTGGTTAAAATAATTAAATTGTTGAATTTTTAGGTATAGGAGGAGAAATTGAATAAGTAATTAGTCTTGATTTTTACCTTAATGAAATGTTCATACCTAATGCATATCTAGGATTTTAAGACAAAGACCCTTGTGCCTTGTTATAAAAAAAAAATTCACTAATTAAGCTGGATACATGTGCCTCAAGAAGCATAAGTATTCACGCCTAAAGGTGATTTTATAAATAGCGTCCTTAGTTTTGTGGCCTAGTTCACTCGAATTTGAGTCCGTGGGGTGTTTTCTCACCCAGTGTCCTAAAACCAACCAGTTTGGGAGCCACCGACTTTAAGTTCGCTACATGGGTGGATTAGAAAGCCTAAGAAAACTAAGAAATATTATCTATATATGTACTAACACATCTAATAGTCAATTAGTTAGGTATAAGGGCCTCAAGAAGCCTTGATACTTACACAAAAGAAAATTAGATGAGTTATACATATAAAAAAAAAGAAAATAATAATAAAGAGGCATGAGAGTCTAAGTTAAGGAGTTCCTAGTAAAGATTCACAATGATGCATATGACTTTTGGTAACGAAAAAGACTGTACAAAAATTCAATTTTGATCCTTACCTAAAATGGATATCAATTTACTATATAAAGACTAAGTTTAAGAATGAATAAAAATGATAATCCTAAAAACTTATAGATTACTTAGTTTCTTCAAACATATTTCAAATATTTTCCTTTTTATGGATTTTGTGGGTGTAATCCACTGAAAACCCTCACGAGACAACACTTGTCCTCTAGGGTAACCTAGAGGTTTAACAGCTTGTTGCACATGCTAAGTGCAACCGTGATTCCTACGAAAGTGAGTTAGCTAGATTAGTTTTTCTTTTCTTATTCTTTTTGATTTTTACTCGAGGACGAGCAAAAAGATAAGTGTGGGGGTGTGATAGGTAGTAAAAATTGCATATTTATCACTACATTTACTATCATGTTCCCTATTTATTCTTTTAATTATGCACTAATTACTAAAGTTTTGTTATTTAATGTGTGCAGGCCTTGAGTAATTATTTAAATAAAGAATAAAGCCTAAATGAAGCCCAGAAGCCCAAAAGCCCAAGTGCAAAAGTTGCAATTACCAAATGCAAAAGTTACAATTACCAGTGCAAAAGTTACAATTACTAAAAGAAGAGGAAAGGGATAGACTTCTACTCAACCCTAAATGCTTGCAGATAAGGATAAAGATAAAAGGAGGAGAGTGCAAAGATAAAATTCATTTTAAAGAGATTTGGATTTAGGATAACTTGCTTCCCAAGTTATCCCGAATTTTCAAAATAAAGAGTCGGTACGCCAGATCTAAAAGGATATAACCAGATGGACGGATCAGAGGAGGCCACACGCGAAAGCGCGTGGCCAAGGACAAAGCTAAGGCCGCAGAAACGCAGCCAAAGCCGCGTTTCCGCGGCCCTATGAATGAGACTGGATACCAGATTTTGCAGGAGAGTTGTACCGGGACTCTACGTCTTCTATCTCCTATAAATACCCCTGCAGAGCAACAGAGAGGGCGCATCCAGAGACGGGAACTTAGGGTTTTGTTTAGTTTTTCTCTTTTCAAATTTCTGTAATCTTCGTTTCGCTTTTAGCATATTTTGGAGGAGGAGGAGCATTGTATTTGGATCTGATTTCAAATAAAGGTTACCTTTTTTGCCATTTAAATTTTGTCATTTAATTTCATTTTAATGCTGTGATCTTTTTATTTGTCTTATTCTTCTATCTTTCATAATTCTTCACATTAAACAAAATAAAAAAAAAGTTGAAAATAAAAAAAAGATGATTAACTAATTTCAAAGTGTGGTTTGCTGATCTCTTAAACAACCCTAATGTAGTTTAGGATTGGATGGATTGATAATCATTTTTAGAAACCCTAGGTTTAAGACAGGTTTCTTGAAGATTAAATTGGTAATTAGTTTTTCTAATCTAGGTTACACCTCTAAATAATTATTCATAATTCATACTTAAGTACTTTGACAGCATAACCTTAAGATAACACTTTTCTTATGCTGTACTTGGAAGTTAGGATGAACATTTGTTGAATTTTTAGTAGTGCAAACTAGTTAGATTCTAATATCATTTTTCTAGCTTGAATCTCTTCTAATAAACCTAGGATAGATTTTATTTATTTCAAGATGATATCCAATTTTCAAGACTTACACTATGGGTTGTGGTAGAAGATTAGTAAACTGCATATCTCCAATCACATATTTCAAATCTAATCATTATCTTTTGTTTTGTTCAAAGGAATACAGAGAAATCGTCCGAAAAGCTTGCATCGCATCCTTTCCTGTGGATCGACCCGCTTTGGCCCTTGCTGCAGCGGATAGAATTGAGACTGAGAACTTTAACTTTAACTTTTTCTTTGCAATCTCAAGTTTCAATCAATGGTGATCTTGTACTTTAGTTTAGAGTTTTATAGCAGCTATCAGATATATGTACCAATTATTAGTGATTAGTAATGCCATTGTGATTAGTGACTTTATATCTCCAGTATTCTCCATCAGATATCAGTTAATAGTTATTCAGTTTTCACTTGTCAGATACTAGTTTTCAGTTGTCAGTTATCAGCTATTATTGTCATCAGCAGTTATTAGAGATATTCGATTACTATTTTTTTTTGTAATAGCTTATATTATTGCTTGTTAATAAAAGATACCATAATCCAGGGAAAAGAGGTAATTTCTTGATAATGCATGTCATGTATTTTAGAAGGATTCGCGATGGTAGACCAAGTTATGGGTCCCACCATGGGGAGCCATGGTAGTACTGGCTACCTAGTTATTCAGTTATCAGTTATTAGGGTTTTGCCTGGACTAGGCACCACACCAGTTATTCTTTTGTGTTGGGCTGTGATCTTCAGTTATTAGGGCGTTGCGGTTCGTCCTAATTCAGTGCTAGGATGTTAGACCGTGGTACGGGCATGCATGGTACCCTTCCAAAATACATGCACTATATTCGCAGGCAGTTACAATAATGATAACCTTATTTGATGTGTGGGAAAGCGGTTGTGGTATGGGACGCAACTAAGTACCACATTGTTAGGTTAATAATGACAACCAGATTAGAGACATATACTAGGTAACACATCTTTAAACATCAGTTGTTTATTTGACAGTGGTATAAGTTATCTTTTATTTACAGATTTATTCATGATATTATTCAGTTATCTTCTAGTTACAGTTTTAGTCATGTTATTATTGTATACACGTATTATGCATGTGTAAACTTCCCTCATTTTACACACTTATAGGTCGCTTTCTGATGACCCTGAATTTGCACATCTAGATATAGGTTGCTTTGTTCTATTGATCAGGTATTCATTGAGACCGTATATGTGGTGAGGACCTATAGTTTCTCTCTATCTATTCTGGTATTTTTTTCTTTTTTTATTCTTATTGTTTCTTTAGTTTCCTTGATTTCATATATATCAGACTCATTATTATTCCATTCCTTATTCATATGATATCATGCGTGGACATTTATATGTGTTATTGTAGTGATCGTGACATATCATAATAGATCTTTTTAAATTGTTCAGGTTACATAAGGCTTAGCGCGTATACATGGAGTATTTTCCTTGCGTATATGCGCCGCCGACTCTCGTCGCGCTTTGTTTCCTCGTATTTTGGGAAGTGGGGCGTGATAAGATAACTCTACTAAATCTCAAATATCATTGTCCTTCATGAATTTTAACTCATCTTTCATGGCATTGGACCATTTTGTAGAGTGAATGCTGAGTTTGGCCTCATTCAAGGATGTAGGGTCATCCTCTAACCCTATGTGGAACTCACGCTCTTGGAGATAAACTATATAGTCATTTGCAATGGCTGATCTTCTCTCTCTAGCCGATCTTTTAGGCACTTGTGATTGAGAATTTTCAAGTTCTACCTCATCAGCAAGATCGACTTTAGGATGAACTGTATCTCTGCCTTGAAAGGGTACAAATGTATTTTCATGCTGAAGTGGAACAACTACTTCAATATTGGAACAATTGTCATGGGTATAACAATTTGTTCTTCCTCAAATATGAAATTCTTATATAGTTGACTATCACTGTTCTGAATATTCTTAATAAATTTAGCATTACCTGTCTCTATTATATTTTAGTGGAGGGACAATAAAACCTAAAACCTCTACACATCTCAGAATACCCTACGAAGAAACAGCTAATTATCATTAAATCTAACTTCTCATGTGGTATATGCGGCAGAGCTTCCGCTGGACAACCCAAACATGAAGATGCATGCCAGGAGATTTCCCAGTCTATAGCTCATATTGGGTTTTAGTTACTATTTTGCTAAGTACTCTATTAAGGAGGTAGACAGCGGTCTTTAAGGTTTTACTCCCTAATGAGTTTGGTAGAGTAGTGTAAGCTGTCACTCTTAACCAAGTCCTTTAATGTGCGATTTTGTCTCTCAGCAACACCATTTTGAGGAGGTGTCCCTGGCATGGTGTACTGGGCTATAATAACATACTCTTCCAGAAAAATAGCAAAAGGCCCTAGACATCTACCGATCCATCATATCTGCCATAGTACTCACCGCCATGGTCAAATCTAACAGTTTTAATCTTTCTATTTTGTTGATTTTCAACTTCAGCTTTATAGATTCTAAACATGTCCAGTGATAGGGATTTCTCATTAATCTAGTATAGGTACCCATAATGAGAGTAATTGTCTGTAAAAGTGATGAAGTATCTGTGGCCATTCCAGAACGTTGTAGGAAATGGGCCACAAATGTCTGTATACACCAAATATAAGACTCTTAAACTCCGTCTAGCATCAAACTTTCTAAATTTGTTTGTTTGGGCTTTATACAATCCATACATATTCCTAAGTCATAGTAATCTAAAGGGCCTATAGCTCTACTAGACACAAGCCTTTGGATTCTCTCTTTCGAGATATGTTCTAAACGCTTATGCCATAAACTGTAGAAGTTTTATTTAATTATTGTTCGCTTAGTACCAAGATTATTCAGATAGAAGATTCAGAATATGAAGCATGGAGATTCAATTTATAATAAGCCATCAATCAAGTTTCCAGTACCAACAACTTTAGATTTAGATAATAAACTAATCATTTCATTATCAATAGTGATAGTAAAATCAGATCTATCTAATAATGAAATAGAAATAAGATTTCGCCTGAAAGACGGTATATATAAAGTCTCATCTAAATCTAAAGCAAAACCAAAATCTATTCTAAGCCTACAACTTTATTTTCATCGCTCCATATATATGTATCCCTCAACTTGACTGGGCCTCCTTTGGGTTTGAAAGTCCTGCAATGAATTGCATATGTGAATAGTCGCACCGGTATCTGTCCACCAAGTGTGTGGTGGAACTAAGGCTAGATTAATTTCAGAACAAATATAAGCATGAGATATACTCTTCATGATTTGCCACTTCTGGTACTTTTTGCAATCATACTTGATGTGGCCTACTTTCTTGTAGAAGAAGCATGCAATGATCTTAAGCTTCTTCTCCTGCACTTTTCCCATGGTCGGATCAGCTACTGTAGTAGTGTTTGTGTTCCTCCCTTTAGTTTTACCTTTTTCCTTTTCTTATTAGTGGTGTTACCCTGAAATGCTAAGTAAGCACTTCAGTCTTTTCTTGTTTCAACCTTTTCTCTTTCTGAACATAGTGACTAATGATCTCAGTGAGACTCCACTTATCTCTTTGAGTATTTTAATTAATCTTGAACGGGTTATGCTATGGAGGAAGAGAAATCAAAATTAAGTGCACTAAAATCTTTCAGAGAGTTCCAATTTCAGTGTCTTTAGTTTAAAAATAAGATTGGACATTTTCATAATATAATCTTTTATGTTTCTTTTACCGTTGTAGTGCATATTTATTAGCTTGCTAAGATGCGTGCTAGTTTCAACTTTATCCGATTTAGTAAACTGATCGGTTACTTCAGTTAGGAAACTCTTAGCACTAACTTTATCAGGCATAGCACCCCAATAGTCATAGGAATAGTGTACTTCATGACCATTAGATACATCCTATCCAACCTCTCTGACATTTCATAATTTGTCTTTTCCTCTACTGTACTTTTGTCAGTAATAGCAAAGGGTTCATCAGTCCTTAAGGCATAATATAGGTCCATAAATCCAAAAACAATTGTAATATGGTCACGCCACTTCTCAAAGTTTGTACCATTCAACATAGAGATGCCATTGAGGCTTGCAAAAATTGAAAATACATTTACTGATAAACAAAAGAAAAATAAGACTACATAAGCAAATAATTTCTCATCAATTTAACATAAATATTGCATTTAATAAAATCTACTGTAATAGCAATAAATTGAATTTCAGAAAATACAACCAGTCTAACTGATAGAGCTGCCGGTCAAACTCTCAGAACAAGTTGTGTCTTTTTTTTCCAACATTGTGGTCTAATATACATACCCTAAAGTCGATGTCTTATGTAAGAGAACAATCTTCCTTTGGGCCGACTGTCCTTTTATAGAATTGGTCCTAAAATTTTCTACATCGATCATATAATATTTGTAATGACCTGGCCATAATGACAACCTTCTTTGGGCTGACTGTCACACGCATGGTCACGCAAATCAACGCATCTTGATTCTTATTCCTTTGTCAAGCTAGTTGATGAGAGTAATGCAATATGGGCCTATAGTGTGACAAACTTCCTTTGGGCTGATTACCACACACCAAGTTTCTCTCACTTGTATTAGCCACATCAAGTATCCGACGCCGTACATAATTTGGCCAAACAATAGTCTTCCATTGGGCTGGCTATTGTTTGCATGAACTATATACGTAATTAAATAAGGTCTTTTATAAATTCTTTAACTTTAACATGTATATATCTTTATCTGTGTATTATCTACTACAGTAAACATCAGTATTCCTCATGCTAAGACAATATGAGCAATATAATAAATATTAATGAAGTGGAAGCATGTAAGGACATATATAAGCATGTAATATACACTTCAATGCCTACTTTATGTCAGCTGATTACTATTTTGTCATGTCTAATGTCTGCAATACTGTAGTGCTCATCAAGAGCTTCGAAATAACTATTTACATGTCCAAAACAGAGGTCAGATGAGCTCGTAGCTGCTAATTGAAGTTTCTATTAGTAAAATAGGTCTGCGGTACTTATTACGTCTGGATCAGACCCTAGGCGCAATAATTAAGTTATGAGTTTTCTTAATGAATCGAGTTTATAAACTGAATAAAATTCAATTATCTTAATACGAGATTAATTGGGATTATGTCTGTTTATTTGATTCGAATTCTTCCCTAAAATTTTCGCAATAGACTAGAATTCTATCTTAACCTTAAAATCCAAATCAATCTCAACAATCCCAATTAAAATTTATATAGCATTAATTAGGATTAAGTTTCCTTATTAGATTAAAACAAATTCTATCTCTAAATTATCAAATCCTAATTAATTTCATAATATCACTTGATTAGGGAACCCAAAAATAATTAACTTTTTTTTTTTGTTACTGTATGCCGCCAGCCCATGGTGGCCGGCGGTGTGTGTCGGCAGCCGGCGGAGGGGACACTGGCCATGTAAATACAGCGGGCCATGTGGGCCATGCATGCCCAACCATGCAGGCCATGGTGCCCCCGCACGCAAGCAACCATGCAGGCCATGGTGACCACACTCTCATTCATTTTTTTGATTTGAAATACCTTTCTGCATGCATGCGCTGCATGCACCAGCGCGTGTATTTAATGTACCTTCTTTTTTTAATTTCAGAAAAAAATTTCCAAAATAATAACGCACAGATTAAAAATCTCAGAAAATATACACATGTGAAATTCAATAAAGTCATCCCTTTTTTAAACTTTTAATTAAATATATGAGACACAATATCTATTGAATCAAGGGAAGAATTATTCATGATATTTTTAGATCAAGATCAAAATTTTACTTGATATCCCCATGATCCGATAAAGAGGAGGCTTTGATACCATTGTTGATCTAATGATTATTCCAAATAAGATCCCATACCTGCAATAACCTCTTTATCAAGATCAAAGAGAATGAGGGTTTAGGCATACCTGATTTCATTATGAAAGGGATGCTGAAGGTTGCACCATATCGAGGACGCCGAAGTTGAGTGAGGAAATTCCAATCTATGATATTTTTAAGCTCAAGGTAACCCTAGTTCAACTAGGCTCTTGGTTAATATCACGTATTCCATACGTGTAGATAAGATCCACATTATAA
Source organism: Agave tequilana (assembly GCA_038442645.1). NCBI lineage: Eukaryota > Viridiplantae > Streptophyta > Magnoliopsida > Asparagales > Asparagaceae > Agave > Agave tequilana. The sequence goes on from JAVJIF010021337.1 coordinate 75,913, forward strand.
ATTTATTTACAATAATGGCTAAGTGTAATTGAAATGAGTCTAAACCTAAACTATTAGGCTTGATCATTCTTTATTGGGTCAAACAACATAGGCTTATAGAGACGGGTGTATAAATTCAATTAGACTTATGTAGGCCTAAATTAATTTAGACTATAATTCAAATAAATCTAACAACCACCACTGTTAACAACAATGACAGTGTGATGACTGTCGTCGGGATCGAGAAAAACTCGGTGAACTGCACCGCCTTGGCCAAATGACAAATCATCCGCTCGCCGCCGTTATCTGCTCCTTCGCCTCATCGTCCACCATGAGATCATAGAGAGTGAGGTTAGAGAGAGAGAGAGAGATAATGTGAGAGATATGAGGGAGTGGGAGACTTAGGGAGAGAGAGATAGAGAAGAGAAAGATAGAGAAGACAGAGAGAGACTCAGAGACGAGAGAAGAAGCAGGCTCCATGTGTAAGGGTAAACCAATAATCTTCTTCTTAAACTGTTAAAAAACTAACAAGAAGTGACAGTGGAGGTAAATTTGATCGTTCTAAAGCATTATGGGGTAATTGGGAAATTATGAAGTTTTACAAGGTAATTTTAGAAATATGAAAGATTTGAGGGTGCACATGAAAAGACCCAATAAAAAAACTAAGACAGAACAAACTCAATTTTTGATAAAAAGAAAAACTAACAACCATATTGAAAGATAAAAGAAGATAAAACCAAAATGAATCAAAAAAATAGTAGAATAAAATTATAAAACAATAAATTAGATAAATAAAAATTAAAGAACGGGGGGATCTCAAAAGTAGGAAAAAGAACAAATCTTAAAAAAACGAAAATAAATATAAAATAAGTAAAATAGAATAAAGATTAAAACCATACTTGAAAAAAAAGAAAAAGTAGACTTGAATTAAAAAAAATTAATAGAAGAAATGTAGTAAATTAAAAATTGAAAAAGCAAGTAAAATATCTAATGGGAAAAGAAATAAATGATTGAGAAATTTTTTTAAAAAAACTTCAACGAGTAGTTGTTGGTACTATGTGTCCTTACTATATTTTATACAAACTATGGTAGGATGTAACTGGCTATAAATTTTCATATAGTAATAATATATAGAATAATGTGAATTATAGGTAAGAAATCATCATATATACATGAGACAAATATTAATCCAAAACAAACCAACTTGAGATATTTTTCTCACCTTCGTAATTTTTCTTTTTTTGTTAAAGTATGAATAAAAAATGACCCATCTATAACCTTTGACAGACTTATAAACCAGCATTAAACAATAAAATGATAAACTTAAGAAAAATGACAAAAAAAACCAATCTTTTAAGATTGAGTAAGTGTAAAAGGTCCAGAGTGATTTGGTTTGCTCTTGAAACAAAGGTTGCTTATAGAGGAGGGATCATCATGTGCAAAAGGATCATTTCGACACAAGCAAAGAAGTCGTCGACAAAGTCAGAGAGCTCGACTGGCCCGGACAACCTATGAAGAATGAAATGTAACATCCAAAATATCGAGAACAAAATAGCTAAAAGTATAGTAATATTTGGTCAACGTCAGATATATCGACTTTCTCGCTTCTTCTTCACTATAAAAAAAAGATTAAAAACTAGAAATAAAAAAAAAAAAAAAAAGAAAAAATCATGAAAAAATAAAATTTATAAAATAAGGTACAAAGAATTTTAAGAAAAAGAAATAAAAAATATAGAAAAAAAGAATGTGTGAAATGAAGAAGCGAAAAAAATTCAAAAAGAAAGCACACAAAAAATGAAAAAAAGTAAAGCACAAAGTCAGTTAAAGAAGAAAAAAATTGATTATAAAAGGATAAAAAAACAATTAGAGAGGAAGAGTTTTCATAATTTGAGAGTTTCATTCCGTAATTTGAGAGTTTCAATTTTGAAGAAAAAGAATATAAAGAGAGTTCTAATTATATAGAACATTAGAAATAAAGAGAGAAAGGAAAGATAGAGTTCTATAATTTGAGAATTTTAATTATGTATTATATAGTTTGAGAGTTTCACTTATATTTAAGATAGAAAGAAATAAATAAAGAAATGGGGTTTCCATAATTTGAGAGTTTTAATAGAAAAGTAGATGATAGAATAAGAGGGCAGGGGGTACAATTTGGTGATAGAATGAGAGGGGGGATAGAATTTTGCACATGTTTTATATTATTTGCTTTTAAGAGTAGTTGTAGATTTCTTTTGATCTTTTCTTTATCTAATTATGTACTGCTTTTTTAATTGGTTTTCCTTTTTCTTTCCTTTCACTTTCCCTATTCTATTATTCCACCTAATTATTATTTCTTTCCTCTCAAATTTGTTCTAATTTTTGTCTTTGTTTTGTTTTTCATTATTTTTTTTCTTTCTATAACTTTCTTTTCCTTTTTATTAGTTCTTTGTTTTTTTCCTTTCATTTTTTTCTTGATTTCTCTTTTTGGTTATTTCACTTCTGTTTTTTTTTATATATATTCTCCAAAGTTTAGCAATTTACTTACCAACTGTATGTATATATACCCTTTGAAATATGAAATTTGAACGTACATCCATTTGTTAGCATCCGTACACATCCATTAATTAACTTTGGGTTAATTCTAGTTCATATTAATATATACATACTAAGTTACCATTTTAATTCTTCTAAGTGTATTTATTTACAGGACATGGATATGCTGTTTCAATCTTCATTAGGACTTCTATGACTCTTTTAGACTCGATAAAATATACTTTAGATAGAACTCAGTTGAAAGATTACGCAATGGTCAAGCCCTCTCAAAAGTAATAGTGATATTCATTTTTAGCCCTTACAATAGATCAAAATTCCTTATTCATGTGTAAGTCTCTCTAAGATTTAGCAAGATTTTATTCTTTGTATAATTTCTATGATAGTTGTGAAGGTTTTAATAACTTACAGAACTAAAACTAACACAGATTTACCTAAAGGACGTGCATGGATGTTAATATATGGGTACATATGTATGTTTAATATCTTTGAAGGTATAATACAATTAGTATTTTTCTGCAGAGTATATGATTGGTACTACTTTACATCATTTTTATGCTCCTATTTATCTATTGTTTGCATATAAATAATGCTACTTGAGTATGTGATTGGGTGTCAATTCTGCATTTTTATTATCGTATTTCCTTACTGGTTTATGAATAAAATACTGCTTCTTACCAATGCTTTGGTCTCTCAAGCATATTATGAAAGATAGAGGCAAAAGTGAAATAAGAGCTTAATTAAATCTATTTTGGATAATTAATCCAGATTTCTTAGAGGCCAAGACAAAAATCTTTTAGAATATTACATTGGATCCCAAACTGAGTTGTATCTGGAGAAATATGGTCAAAAATACGAATTCTGGACATCTACAGAAGCCTTTCAAGCAAGACGGAGATGTGGCAAAAATATGGGAAATAACTCCCCGATATTGTTGGCCCAGAGGCTTCCACTCTAGTTTTGATGATGATTAACTCATGTAGTTATGTTTACTAAAATCTTGTGATTTTAGTTTCAGATCATTAATCAAGATATTAGTTGATGATTAGCTTCAACAAAGGAGTTTGGAAGCTTTTCATGGTGATTCCAGGGCCCGAGCATCAAGATCATACATTGGAGTCTAGCTCGTGGATCATCATTTTGGATCGAGTCAACTTGAAGATGGAAGATCGTCAAGAAGACTTAGGTATCCTAGTGTTTAGTTTGTTTAGATTCATGTGTAAAGATTAGATAGTTGATATGCTCAAGTTCACAACACACACGTTTTATGGATTTTGGTTTTCATGAATAGTTAGATCAAAACAAGTTTAAATGGTTTTTATGTATATTAGATGTGTTCAATATACATACATGCTTCATATCTTAAACAAACTTATTTTGATATGTCTATTCATGAGTTTTAAGAAAATCAGATTTCCTATTGAGAAAATCCAAGTTTGATAAAATACAGTTTTGGTTTGTGGTAAAATGATAAGATACAAAAATAGTTCAAATTGCTTGATATTTGAGTTGAAATTTTTATCACATGTTTATATATCAATGCAAAATGTTAAAACTATTTTTGGGGATTTTTAGAAGATTTTTAAGTATTTTTAAGAATATTTTTAAACTGTTTTTCTGACCCAGAAAACTTGGCGGCCAGGCGCTGGCGGTCAACCGGCCGGTCGACCGTGTTCCAGAGCCGGTCGACCGGTCGGTCGACCGGCGTGCACAGCCTTGTGCACGTTTGCCAGGCAACTGGGTCGGTCGACCGGCGGTCGACCGGACAGAGAGCTTTGCTCTCTGTAAATTTTGCGGTCGACCGAGCGGTCGACCGGCTGCTCCAACGGTCATATTTATGACCGTTGGCGGTCGACCGGCCGGTCGACCGCCAGCCTGTCAGGCTGAAAAATCAGCCTAACGGCTAGTTTCTTGGGGAGCCTATTTATACCCCATTTCTTGGGGATTTTAACTAAGATTTTAAGAGCAAAATTTTCAGAACTTCTTTAGTGTTTTAAACAAGTTTTCAAAGAGTTTTTATGCCAAAAGGATTCATCTTATTTGTTTTAGAGTTTTTGGAAAATCAAAGAAATAGAAAATTGGGAGATTTGTTTTGGTTCTTCATTTCTATCTTTTACAAGAGTTTTCCCAATTATTTTTCTTTGAGTTTTTATTTTCCAAACTCTAGTTTTTTCACACTTGAGCTATCCTCTATCCTATTCTATTAGGATCTTATTTTGTGGAAAGAAGAAAGAGGTTTGTGGTTGAGATATACCACTTGTTATAAAACCCTCATTTGTTGGTTGCTCCCTCTTTGGTAGAGGTTGAGGTTGTGGTTTGCTCCCTCTAGTGAGAGGTGGAGTTGGTGTTTGTATCCCTCTTCAGTAGAGGTGATTGTGGTTGTTTGGCTACGGGCCTACCCCTCTTGTTGAGGTGGTGATTGTTGCCTCGGTGGAGGTTGTATTGGTGGAGAGAGGAGTTCGGTACTCCCGGTTGTACAAAATCCTCCTCGGTGGAGGTTCCCTCGGTGGGAGTCCTCGGTGGACAAGATAGTGGATTAGAAATCTTCTCGGTGAAGGCGGGGACGTAGAGCTAGGGGCTCGAACCCCGAAACATCTCTTTGTTTGCGTTTGATCCATTGACTCTAACTCTCTCTCTCTCTCTCTTTACTTTTGTGCAAAGCATCATTCATCATTCATATCATATTGCTTGTGTTGTGCCTTGCATCACTTGTATCGTTCATATCATCTTTATATGCTAGGCTTGTGTTTGTGTGTCTCACTTGTACTTAACCACGAGAGCTTCATATAGCACCTCAACCCTTATCTAGGGAAATCAAGAGGAGTTAGTCCAGAGCCCTTCACGGGGAATTCGGCTACACTCGTTGTTTGTACTAAGTGTGTTGCAAATTAATTTTTAGCTTCCGCATTTAGTTTCTAGATTAGCCATATCACCTATTCACCCCCCCTCTAGGTGATTTCAGATATTGCCACGAAAGCATGACAAATACAGCATTTTCGCGGCAATTCCAAGAAGGATGCTCCCAGATTTTGACGCGTGACATCCTCTCGTCATCCCATGACTCTTTTTGCCTATAAATACAGCATTGATGTGGCAGAATATGAGAGAGGAGACAAAAATTAGGGTTTCTTCTCTTTTAGTGTAGCTTAGTGTAGGATTTTCTTCTTCTTTTGTATTTTTCTTTTCTTTATAGATCATGTATTAGGCTAGAGATAGATTCATGGAAGAAGAAGTGTTGATGTAATAGATGAGTGACAAATCTAGAAAGCTTCCTCTTTTATTTGATGAAAGAGGCAGTAGTTGGGGTCGTTAGTACGTCCAGCTTCATCAGGGCACCGAATTTCGTGTAAATTGAGCTTATTACCCTTGTGGAGCAGGTGAAAATTGTTTCCATTTGTTCATCTTTGTAGTATTACACTTCGGCGGGAATTTGGATTCTTGGTTGTCACTAGCGTTGCCCCTCTTCTGTTTTGGTGGAGCTTCCCAGACAACTCGACTACCATGGTTTCTTTCTCTTTGATTGGGAAGATTGAGCAGTATCACACCTCTTGTTGTTGACCACCATTTATTCTGGGCACTGAGGGCTCAAATTTCTTAGCCGATTTCTTGGCTATCTCGGCTTGCTCAATAAGTTCTTTCCATATATGGGTTTTGACAGTGCCCATACAAACTTTCACTCTATCCAGGAAGTTGTGCCGGCACGTCTGAAGCAACATGGTAAAGGCATGCCTGCGGGATACATGAGAGAGAGATTGTGGAATCTCTCAATGTATTCTCGCACTGATTCTTCTCCTTTCTGGACCGTCGATTGGTGCTTGTTGTTGGCCCATAAGGTTACACTCTCCAATTGTTTAGAGTTTTGATGATAACAAAACAAATAGGAACTATTTGGTACTAATTAGTTTGTTAAGACAAGTTTCAGGTTTGTACCATATTTGGAGACCATTGCTTAGCTATTGCAAGAAATTCTAGGTTCATGAAGCAAAGAAGGCTTTTTGCACATCAAGGAAGGAACATAGAAGAGAAGGCTCTAGCATGGCTCAAGACTTCAAGATTGCTCAAGATATTTTATTAGATTGTTTTTAGTTTAGAGTTTTGTTAAAGAATAGTGAATAGGTTTGAAGCTCTATCACACACGCTTTTGCGCACATCTTATTTCTAAGTTTATTTCATATAAATTAAAAAAAATATTTTGATACAAAATCCTCTGCCTATAAATCCATATTTATGTTTTATACTTACTCCTATTTAAACATCTTTCTGATAAAAATATTTATCTCCTCAAAATTCTGTTTGAAATTTGATTTTTGGCCTGAGCCGGTCGACCGCCTGAGTCGACCGTGCCTATGTCAGGTTTTGCCGGTCGACCGCCTGAGTCGACCGAGGTTCTGGCAGATGCACGTATCAGTGTGCACGTTTCACGGTCGACCCGGACGGTCGACCGAGACATGCCTGACTGCAAGACTCTGCTCTCTGTTTGTTTGGGTCGACCGGGCGGTCGACCGTAAGCCTGCAACGGCTATTTTTTAGTACTAGCGGTCGACCGGGCCGGTCGACCGGACTAGCCGTTTGAACAGTAACGGCTAGTTTCTGAGCAGGTTTTATTTTTGTCCTTTTCTCACTTAAGTGTGTTTAAATGACATGTTTTGGTTTTAATACTTTCTGATTAGACTTAAAAATGTTTTATCTCCTAACGCTAGCCCTCTCCTATAAATAGGGGTGTTTAGGGAGAGGTTGGTTACCAGAAAAATTATCAAAATTTTCAAAAGTTTAAGGCATTCAAAAAGACTTGGTTTCTTGGTTTTTGTGCTGAAATTCTCTCTCATTTTCTGAAGTGTTTTCAAGAACTCTCTGATTTCTTTTTCTTTTCTCCTTGCACACAAGAGCTTCATTCCTACTCATTATTCTCTAAGGACCTTTGTAAGGGAAGAGAATTTTGCAAGAGAGAGTTTGTGGTCTTTTGACTACTAAGAGATTGCTTGTACTTGAGATTGTGGAGTTGGGTACTCCGGTGGATTTGTAACATCTTTGTGATAGTGGAAGTGGTTGGAATCCTTCTGGGGAAGGCGGGGAAGTAGAGCTGGGTGCTCGAACCTCGATAACAAATCTTGGTGTTTGCGTTTGGTTTACTTGCACTTGATTCTTGCTTTACTTTCATTGCTCTTATTACTTGCTCTCTATCTTCATTGCAAGATTCATTTGTTTTCATTCATCTTGTCATCATAGTCCCATACAATAAGTTTGCATTGCGCACCTCTAACTCATTTTACGAGGAATCAGGAGGAAGGAGTTCAGAACCCTTTACGGGGCATTCGGCTCTTAGTCTTGTTTTGGGCGATTGTTGCATCATATTTTTAAATTGTGCATTGATTAGCATTATCACCTATTCACCCCCCTCTTGGTGATTTTCAATTGGTATCAGAGCTTGGACTCTAGGTTTTGGCTTAACATCCATAGAGAGATCCTTAAAATTTGCTAATCAACATTTGCATTCCATTTGTCATCACTAGTAAACATGGCCGATAACATCAAAACCCCTCCTAAATTTGATGGACTCAACTTTCCTATTTAGAAGGTTAGAATGACTATCTTTTTGCAATCTTTAGGTAGCTTAGTAGCAAAATCCTTGACCAAACCCTATGTAGCACACGATAGTGATGAGAGCACATGGACCGACTTTACCTTTAGAGAATATGAGGCTAACTCCAAGGCCCAAAATTCCTTCTAACCGCCTTGAATGAGGATGACCTTACACGGGTAATTCATTGCCAATCCGCCTATGAGATTTGGCAACATTTATTGGTCACAAAACCGAGGGGACTTCACAAGTCAAGAGAGCTAATAGATCTCTTGAGGTCCCAATATGAATCTTTTAAAATGATTGATGAAGAATCTATTGATTGTATGATTACCGATTTACTAAAATCACCAATGCTCTTTCTTCTTTAGAGGTGACATCTCCAATGACCAAAAGGTGCGAAAAGTGATTCGGGCTCTTCCTACATCATTGGAGATCAAGGCCACCACCTTGAAAGAATTGAACGACAAGGATGAGATGGACTAATTAGTCTCATTGGGACTTAAAGACCCATGAGATGGAAAAGAAAGCAAGAGAAGAGGCCGCTCCACTAAAGAAGAAATCCATAGCCTTCAAGTCTTCATCCACTCTTGAAGACGATGAAGAAGATGAGGAGCTATCACTACTTGTTCGCAATGTGAAGAGAATGTACCGGAGGAACAAGCTCAACTTCCGAAGGAAATTTGAAGCAAAGAGGAGAGAGAAGTATATGCTACAATTGCCGAAAGCCCGGACATATCATGGCCGATTGCCCGGAGTTCAAGAAGAAGATGACCTCCTCCTTCAAGCCAAAGAAACCGGAAGAAAAGAAAGCATACAAGGCAACTTGGGATTCGGAAAGCGAGTCCGAGGAGAGGCGGATATAGCGAATATGTGTTTCATGGCAAACACACCAAAGGTAACCCCTCAACCTCTTGATGATGAAGATGATGAATTAAGTAAAGAAGTTCTTATTCATGCCTTTGTTGAACTTTCAGAAACATATGATAATAAAAAGATTGAATGCTCTAAATTGGAAAAAGAAGTTGCTTTCCTTAAAAATCAACTTGCTATTGTTTCTAGAGAAAAAGATGAAATTTCTTCAACTCTCATTTCTACCCAAAATGAATTTAGTGCTTACAAAGTTGCTTGTAAAGCAAAATTTCCTAAGATTGATGAAAAAGAAATTTCTTCTTTAAAACTAGAATTGTTGATTTTGAGAAGACTTTAAAGATTGTGCTTTTAACACTAAGAAACTTGAAGAATATTTTTTCTAAAAAGCACACCTCTCATGCTAAAGATTCACATGTTAAGATTTCTCATGCTCACACTACACATATACACTTCTCATGCTAAATCTTTTCATGCTCACAATTCTCATGCTCACAAATCACACACTCACTATGCTTTTAAATATGGTAGAGTGTATAGATGCACATATTGTGGTAAGAATGGACATTTGGCTAAATTTTGTTATGACCAAGTAAATAGATCAAATAATCTTGTTTTGGGTTAATGAAACTAACCCTTTAGGACCCAAGAAAATGTGGGTACCAAAATCAAGTCCTAAATTATTTGATATAGGTACACACCAAGGCTCCAAGACGTAGGAGCGGTGGTACCTTGATAGTGGTTGTTCAAGACACATGACGTGGGCATCAATAACTTTACAACCCTATCAAGGTACGAGGAAGGTGGCTCCGTCACCTTCGGGGATGACTCCAAAGGCACTATCATCGGTATAGGTAACATTCAAATTGGTTCATCTCCTACTATAGAAAATGTTGTACTTGTTGATGGTTTGAAACATAATTTGCTTAGCATTAGTCAATTTTGTGACCGTGGACTTAAAGTTGTTTTTTATGATTCTTCTTGCAAGATTTTTGATGTTAAAACCAATGATTGTATTCTCACCGGTTTTCGTGATGATAATGTTTTATCATTGACATACTTAATGTGGAATGTTCTACTAAATGCTTGAATGCTTTGATGAAAATTCTTGGCTTTGGCATAGAAGATTAGGATATGCATCTTTTGACCATCTTCTAGGATTAATTCTAAGGAATTGGTGAAGGGTATACCTTGCTTGAAGTTTGAGAAAGACCGCATTTGTGGTGCGTGCCAACTTGGGAAACAAACCAAGTCTTCCTTCAAACCAATCAAGGGTATCATGTCAACTAGGCCATTAGAATTAATTCATATGGATCTTTTTGACCAACTAAAACTAAAAGCTTAAATGGTAGTAGATTTGCATTTGTTTTAGTTGATGATTTTTCCCGTTTCACTTGGGTTTTCTTCTTGGAACACAAAGATCAAACTTTTTCTCGTTTTAAGATTTTTCGAAAAAGAGTTGAAAAAGAAAAGGTTTTTTCGATTTTGAGAATAAGGAGTGATAGAGGTGGTGAGTTTGTTAACCAACTCTTCATGACTTATTGTGATGAAAGGGAATTAAGCATGAAATGTCTTGTCCTAGAACTCCACAACAAAATGGAGTTGTAGAAAGGAAAAATAGAACACTTCAAGAGATGGCTAGGACAATGATAAGTGAGTATGACCTCCCTCAATATCTATGGGCCGAGGCCGTAAACACCACCACATGCTATATATCAAATCGTATTTTTATGTAAAAATTCTTCAAAACATCTTTTGAAATGTATCATTCTAGAAAACCTAATGTTGCATATTTCAAAGTTTTTGGATGCAAGTGTTTTGTTTTGAACACTAAAGATAACTTAGGTAAATTTGATGCTAAGCTTATGAAGCAATCTTTGTTGGATATTCTACAACTAGTAAAGCTTATAGAGTATTCAATAGATCTTCACTTACCATTGAAGAATCCATGCATGTTAAATTTGAAGAATCTAATGTGGTTGTTGAGAATGTTGTAGAGATTGACCCATTAGGTGAAGACATAGAGAGACTATCCATAAAGGACTCACCCGCTCAAGAAGAAAAGCTAGAATCAATTGGTGATGTTCAAGAGGATAAAGAGGAAAGCTCTCAACCACTTCCTAAAGCTTGGAGATACGCTACAAATCATCCCAAGGAGCTCATCTTAGGTGATGCATCTAAAGGGGTAACAACTCGCTCCAAACTCCATGACCTATGTGGTAACTTTGCTTTCATTTTCTCATTTTGAACCCAAAAGCATCCTCGAAGCCGAGGCGGACTCATATTGGTTGCTAGCCATGCAAGAGGAACTCAATCAATTTGAGCGCAACAAGTTTGGCACCTTATTCCTAGGCCCCACGATAGACCAATAATTGGTACTAAGTGGATCTTTAGAAACAAGATGGATGAGTCCGGAAATGTGATTAGGAATAAAGCTAGGTTAGTGGCCCCAAGGTTACACTCAAGTTGAGGGAATTGACTTTGAGGAGACCTTTGCACCCGTAGCACGGCTTGAAGCCATACGGATGACACTAGCTTTTTGCATCTTTCAAAAATTTTAAACTTTTTTCAAATGGATGTGAAAAGTGCATTTTTGAATGGTTTTATAAATGAAGAAGTTTATGTTGCTCAACCTCCCGGTTTTGTTGATCATGTTCATCCCGATTTTGTTTTTAAACTTGATAAAGCTTTGTATGGATTGAAACAAGCTCCAAGAGCTTGGTATGAAAGGCTTTCTAGTTTTCTCATTTCAAATGATTTTATTAAAGGCAAAGTAGATACAACACTATTCACTAAGCATGTTGATAATGACATTTTAATTGTGCAATTTATGTTGATGATATAATTTTTTGGTTCTACTAATGATTTTTTATGCAAGGATTTGAAAAGGTTATGCAATGTGAGTTTGAAATGTCTTCAATGGGTGAGCTTATTTCTTTCTTGGACTCCAAATCAAGCAATTGCAAGATGGGAACTTCATATGCCAAGCCAAATATGCAAAGAAACTCGTAAAGAAGTTTGGACTTGAAGACTCTAAAGTTTGCAACACTCCCATGGCAACTACAACCAAGCTTGATAAGGATGACCAAGGTAAAAATGTTGATATTAAATTGTTTAGAAGCATGATAGGTAGTCTTTTTGTATTGACGACAAGTAGGCCGGATATCATGTTTAGTGTGTGTCTTTTGTGCTAGATTTCAATCGTGTCCTAAGGAGTCCCCATCTTATTGCGGTAAAACGCATTATTCGTTATATTAAGGGCACAATTGGAATGGGTCTATGGTATCCGAAAACCGGAGATTTCTCATGACGAGTTATTCGGATGCCGACTATGCGGGTTGTAGAGTAGATAGAAAGAGTACTAGTGGGACATGTCAATTTTCTTGGTAATTGTCTTGTTTCATGGTCCTCTAGGAAACAAAATTCCGTAGCTCTCTCAACCGCCGAGGCGGAGTATGTTGCCGCGGGGGCTTGTTGTGCACAAGTCCTTTGGATGGAACATACTCTCCTTGATTATGATTTGCATTATAATCATATAAAAATATTTTGTGATAATACTAGTACTATACATATGACAAAGAATGCAATCAACATAGTAAGACCAAGCACATTGAGATTAGATATCACTTTCTTAGAGATCATTTTGAGAAAGGAGATATAGATATTGATTACTTTTCTACGGATTTGCAACTAGCCGATATTTTCACTAAACCACTTGATTTTGCTAGATTTTCCTTTATTTGTGGTGAACTTAATGTTTGTGTTATTGAATAAAAATGTTTTCATAACCCTTTTTGATGTATGACAAAAGGGGGAGAATGAGTTTTTATGATGAAATTATGAGTTCATATGGTTTTGGTTCCATATGAGTTTATATATGTTTCATGTTTTTAGTTTTTGAGTTTAAATGTTTTGCAAGCGTTTTTATATTCTCATGGTTTTTGGTTTCATGATGTTTACTTGCAAATTACAAATTTCATGTTTTTCCTTGTTTAATATAGTATAATTTGAGGGGGAGCTTTCTCCTCCCCTATATTTTTGTTTATAGCCTATTGTTTTGTCATCATCAAAAAGGGGGAGATTGTTGGCCCACAAGGTTACACTCTCCAATTGTTTAGAGTTTTGATGATAACAAAACAAATAGGAACTATTTGGTACTAATTAGTTTGTTAAGACAAGTTTCAGGTTTGTACCATATTTGGAGACCATTGCTTAGCTATTGCAAGAAATTCTAGGTTCATGAAGCAAAGAAGGCTTTTGCACATCAAGGAGGAACATAGAAGAGAAGGCTCTAGCATGGCTCAAGACTTCAAGATTGCTCAAGATATTTTATTAGTTATTTTTAGTTTTGATTTTGTTAAAGAATAGTGAATAGTTTTGAAGCTCTATCACACACGCTTTTGCGCACATCTTATTGTTGGCCCAAAGGCCTATCACTCTAGTTTTATGATGATCAACTCATGTAGTTATATTTGCTAATGATCTTGTTTAATTAGTGACAGATTCTTTATCAAGATCTTAGTAGGTGCAAAGCTCAATAAAGGATTAAATGTCAAGATTTGGAGCTAGCACGGGGTGATCCAAGGAGCTTTGGATCAAGCTTGGCCAAGTCAAGAAGAAGAGAAGCCTTCAAGGGAAGACTTCAAGAAGATGAAGACTTGTGTCTAGGTGCAAAGCTCAATAAAGGATTAATGTCAAGATTTGGGCTAGCACGGGGTGATCCAAGAGCTTTGGATCAAGCTTGGACCAAGTCAAGAAGAAGAGAAGCCTTCAAGGGAAGACTTCAAGAAGATGAAGACTTGTGTCTAGGTATAAGATTTTTATTTGTTTTAGATAAAAATGTAAAGGATAAATAGACTGGTGGATTGCTCAGTCATATCACACACACACACTCTTGAAATTTTATTGTCTTTTCATAAAGAATTTTTAGTTAGAAAAGACTCTTTCATTTTGGTAAAAAGATTTTTTATTGACAAAATACATGTCTTGGTGTTTGATGTTACTATATACATATCTTTCAAATCAAGTTTAGTGTTTTATGTCAAAACTAGATATTTCATCTTGATTGTGTAGTGGATCATATCCATACACACTATGCCTTAAAGTATATCTTGTTTTTGTATTTGATGAAATTTGGAAAACATGTTGATTTAGAAAAACAGTTTTTATTATGAGCCAATATTTCCAAGTTACAAAAATAGTCAAATCTTTAATAAACATGCCTTGATTTTGTGCAAGCATGTTTCTAATATCATAACTATTCTTGTAGAATTTCTAAGTATTTATGGGATTTTTATTAAGCCAAAAAAGACCTATCTTTAATCCCAAATTTTCAGGTTCTGGCAGTTCTGATTTTTCAGAACTGACAGTGGCCGGTCGACCGGGTCGGTCGACCGGACGTGCACAGCGTGCACGCCTGTGTGCACGGAGAACACGGTCGACCGGACCGGTCGACCGCTTCAGAGAGCTTTGCTCTCAGGAATCTCGGTCGACCGGGCCGGTCGACCGACAGAGAGTTTACTCTCTTCTCCAGTTGCTCGGTCGACCGGGTCGGTCGACCGGGAGGCTGCAACGGTCGGATTTTTGACCGTTGCCGGTCGACCGGACCGGTCGACCGGAAGCTCTGACAGAGCCCACGGTCAGATTTTTCTGGCCTCTATAAAAGGGGTTTTGTCATTGTTTTAAGCCAAGATTTTTGGAGACCTTAGAGCCTGTTTTCTCATATTCATTCCAGAGGTTTTTCTCCCACAAAAATAGTGAGCTAATACTTCCAATCAAAAGGGAAGATTTTATAAGAGTGTAAAAGTGATTTCTTGAGATTTTCACCAAAGATTCTTTCCTTGCTTTCTCACACAAACACTTGCGCATCCATTGAGCTATTCATCCTATAGGTGTTGTAGTGAGAGTTTTTGTAGGTGATCAAGTGGTTTAGATCACCAAGATTTCTTCTTGTACTTTGAGGAGACGGGCAAGTGTGCTCGTTGTGGTGTGGAGTTCGGGTGTGAACTCTTGTGGTGCGAGGTGCGGCCTCGGCGAGTCGGTGGACTTGCGTGTGTACGTGACTTGGGAGTCCGAGGGATTGTAGGTGTTGCGGCACCAAGAGAGATCCGTTGGATCGTGCATAGTGGAAATCCTTCGTGTGTCGAAGGCGGGGATGTAGAGCAAGTGTGCTCGAACCTCGAAACATACCCTTGTGTTT